>JFZS01000100.1:0-77109 GCA_000709145.1 Balansia obtecta B249
TTGTGTATCATACATGGTGGGGGACTTTGATATCATGAGTCCTTTTTTCGTTTTTTTTTTTTTTTCTTCTTTGGCTGGCTGACTTTGGTGAACCACTTACTTAGGTACAGTTCGAGGCATTAAGCATTTGCCCACTTCGAGGCATCTCGACCTCGGCTAGCGACCAACAGTGCCGAATTCGTGGCCTCGGGGTGGGCAGATGCTTTATTAATGCCTCCCACAGTAAGTACTTGGACACGGAACAAGGAGAGATTACCCCCGATCTCTGGTCCAGGGCAAGGGTATGGGCATGGGGCATGGGGCATGGGCATGGGCATGGGCACGTACCCCATGAAGCAGACTAGGCAAGGCGCTTGATTTGTACTTAACTTAAAGGCAGCGTACACCGGACCCCATGTTGCGACTGTAGAGCAGTTCGTAGGTGTACATATTGATACCTAATGCGTGCTGGAAGGACGCTGCGTACCCATTAGGCACCTACTTTGGGTATGTAGAGAAGGGTAGCCACCCACGATGGCCTGCAAAAAGAAACTCCAGGGGAGGGGTGCGTGTAGATGTAGGTACATAGATGGTAGGGCCAGCTTCCATAGTCCCTGGCTTTTCATGGTCCTTGGCTTCCCAGTCCTTGCTTGGCTTGGGAGCAACTCTTGCTCCCCGGACAGTGGTGGTTCGTTTCCGGGCTCGACGCTCGACACTCGACACTCGACGCTCGATGCTCGTCGACATTTTTGGATGGCTCGAATCTCTCGCACACTGCGAGTCGACAGGCCAACGAGATTGGCAGCAAAAGGCACTGTTGCCATCTCGAGTCCGTTGCTGGCCCCATGCCTTGTTGATATGTATTGGGAAATGAACAGGTCCTGTCCACAGCAACCAGTTCAGTCAGTTCATTGAATATTGGGCGTCGGCCATCGGCCATCGGCAGTCGGCCATCGGTCATCATCGGAAAGAAGAGGCCCTTCCCCCTCCCCCCCCTCGTCGTACTCGCCAACTCATCGCCAACTCTTCAGCCTCTTCAGCGATTAGATCGAATTCCCTCAGCACAAGGCCAGAGCGATGTCTGTGGCTTGGTATACTCATCACATGAGCAGGGTCTGCAACAGGGTGTTGGGATCCGGGATACACCTACGGAGCACGCGGTGCACACGGCCGGGACGAGATCTCAAGCATAGAACTGCTGAAGAGTTCGAAAGCATGGGTGAGACAGCGCTTGTGTGACTCACCAGACGCTTGTGTGACTTGTCGGACAGGGTGCGTGAGACGAGGGCCGAGGGACGTCCACCATATATCCGGGCAGGGTTAGACCTGTGATGGCTTCCTACCTGGCAAAGTTGTCGAGGTCGAGCGAGAATTATCAGCCCAGGCGCCAAGACGTCAGCTCGCCTTGCATCTCCATCTTGCCGGTCTGACCGGCTCTGGGGAAGATAACGTTGCAAGGTTACTTATTTAGCGTTGGCAAGGGCCGCAGAGGGTGGAACAACAACAGAGTCTGGATGAAGCCCCCCCCCCCCCCCCAGCGTCGCAAAGCTTGCTTTGATTATAAGGAAAGTTTCAGTCTCGTGGAATGCCCAGCAAGCAGGCGTCTTGCATGCCTGGTTGCGCTGGTGAAGCAAACTATTGTCAAAAGAGGCAAATGACGAGGTTTTCTTCGCGGTAGAACAAGCAGGGCTTGTTCATCCCGGCTTATCACCACGCTTTGAACCATGGAGTTTTGAGTCTTGGGCTTCCTGCAATGGAGCGCAACCTTTCCCAAGGAGCCGGTTGACGCTTACCAATGCAGATTAACTGCCATGGCTGGATGGCTGTGCAACTTCTCCCTCCCCTCAATCGACAAGTTCGTAAAACATGGAGCAATCCTCCGATGAAGATCGACTGTGGCTTGCGACTCGGTGTGACGCCGAGGAGATCAGCAAGTCGTTCCTTGGCAGTTTTTGAAGACCTGCAAACGCCAACTCGACAGAGGTCCCACCGCCTGTTCCATTGAGGACATGGACTGTCTTACGTCAATTTGGCCCAGGTCGAGATGCCACCTCCTGCAATATCACAGATTCCATACTCCCTTCGCCAACCCCCATGTTCTCTTTCAGTCAGTTCGAAGACTGGACAAAGGTCTTCGACTCCAGGCCACCTCGTCAAATATGGCGTTCCCGTCCAAGACCGGCAACACGGGTGCCCTCGACTGCTACCTTCTTGCTCCAGCTATTCACGAGAGCAAAAAAATAGCAACCAGATGGGTCGCTCGCTCCCTTGTCGACAAATCTGGCAACGCCGACTGATATCAGGTCTGGTGCAGTAGATGGGTCAGATGGCCAGCAGCGCCGAGCGGCTATTGGTCGCTTACCTGGTCAGGCTCGCCCCGTTATGCCACGGGTGCACTACTCCGTACATACCTGAGGCACCCATCCCTAGCCCAAGTCGTGGAGTCGGCGACGAGTCGTTTTAAAACACCTACTTGACCCAGCCAGGCCTTTGCCAGAATCTGCATGGCTTCCACAACGCCACCCCTGCCGTCGCTGCATTACCGGATGCATGGGCTTGGCCAAGTCTCGTCAAATCACTATGGGCTCGAAACAACGCTTTCGGCATTAGCGATGGCCCACCACGCAGTTCAACTGACGACGCTTGCAAAGAGTCCATCATCGTCCCGGTAGCCACTGATCCATCAGGGAGGTCGAGATAAGCCCCGTCGCTATGCCTCTGTCATATCGTGGGCTCTATAAGATGGAGGGTTCGTTCAAGAGTGCGCTCTGCGGCTCGCGTCGACAAGACCGCAACTTGAACCCCGTCCTCTTCATGTCCCAAGCTGACCATCAGGAGTTGATAGCATCGAGCTTTCCAGGACCTGGTCGTCAGCACCTTGTATACGCTCATCGTCCCCCGATGCGCCTGCAGCTTAACAAATACACAAATATACATAAACGTCTTGCAGCAAGATACACACTTAGACCCGGTTCAAAGGTCCACAGCAGGCACTTTCGGAGACAGACACTGCAACGATACCCATCGCAAGGGGAACCTCAATGCAGGAGCATTTCATAGGCGCAGAAAAGGCTGCACTCTCAGCCGTCAATGCAGAGTTCCCTTTCTTTCTAGAATGACTTCTCCCCCTGGGCTCAGGGCGCCCGGCCTACAGTGTGTGATATATGCTTCTACGAAGCACTCCCGTAGCTAGAGTGAGAAGTGCCCCCAGCTGCACAAATCCTGGATCTGAAACTCAGGTTTGCCACGACATGTGGTGCACACGGGCACCCCGAGGCAGCAAAAATGTAGAAAGACAGAGTCTCAAGTATGCTAGTCACGTTGGCTCAAAGCCTTCTCTGGACATATATTGTAGAGCCAGGGTAGGTGCGCGCGTCTCTCCGCCGCTTCCCAGCCAAGGCCTGCTATTTACGAAAAAAAAAAAAAAAAAAAAAAAAAGATGTACGTAATACCATCCGGTCGTAGCAGAGACTTTCGCTTCAGCGGCCGTTCCGACTGAAGTCTTTTTTCTAGACAGAGACATAATCTCGTCCTGTGAGCTTTGGCTGGAAGGATTCAGCTTTTGATTCAGCTAGGTCACAGCGCAACGAATGATGTATTAGACCATTCGCCATTGGGAAACAGGAATTTACATGCAATCAATGACGGTTCCGATCTTGAATAGTTCTGCCTACCATCCAAGCCTCCTTCTTCATCAAAATGGAATCCAGTCCTGCGTGACGTTTCAATCGGGCTTGGCCCCCAGTTTCCCCTCTGCCAGCTGGGCCCAGGTCCTTGGCAGCATGGACTTCCAGCGAGGGTTGAACGTCACTCAGCCGATATGATTGATCAAGCTTTGCATATTGACGAGAAGTTAGGTTATGCCGGCTAGCTTGCCTGAAACCATTGATGTTTTGTAAACAACAGCATACTGCATACTTTTACGCCCCAAAGCATGCCTTCGGGATTGAGGGTATACCGACCGTTTAGTAGTTTTTGCTTCATTCACTTCCCTGGTCTGTAGCCATCCAGAGAAAGATTGGATCCGTTGTCCCTACTACTGTAAAAACCTGGGCTACTATACTTCGGACAGTCAGGACCCTGACAGGCTGGTTATCCAAGCAGACCCTGATCCGGTGATTTGAAGCTGTATAAGTCTAGAAGCAGAGTAAGAAAGTCTCCAAATCCCGGTCACGCCTACAGGACTTGGAGCCCCGTCAAGTGCAGAAAGGCGTCGGCTCTAACTGCAACCTAGTAGACCTACTCAATGACATCAGAATTGAGTCTACCTTAGACAAGACAACGTCATCGGTCAAACCTTGGTTCAATCCTTGCTTTTGCCGTATGCAGCATCATGTATTATGCTCCCTTTATGGCAAGTGTTGGATTCCAGGCTTATCGCCTTCTAGCCTCAACCAAGGTAATGGATGTGGAAGGTGTGGGCGGCAACACAAGGGTACTTTGACAGGGCATCTACTTCTTTCGGTCAGACCGATTCCGACAATGCCATCCAGAAAGCGGATCGACCCTCTGATTCTCGTTTCCTTCTGTAGTATTATCGTTGCACCAAGCTAGTGGAACATTTTGCCACGATGATAAGAGTTTGATGGTGATTTAGCTGGCGCAGCGTTGGCAGGACGAATTCGGCTGTGTCCCGGCCTAGTCTGACCCCGAAACTTGAGAAGACGGAGTATTTCATGGAAACTACGGCGCAGCAAGTACTTCTATTACCATGAAGGTCCGGGAATTATTGTCCAGTGCAGGCGTGGAACTTCGTGGTTACACTGAACTTCGTTCAAGTCCGGCTGAGATGTTTTCCGCGCCATGTATCCAGATATTTCCCATACCTAACCTCTCCGGAAGGACGGTTGGGGAAGTCAAGTACTCATCGTCTTCGGGATCTCTTGCTGTTGACATTTTATCCTCCCCGATAAACTACGCAGTCAGGTTAGTCAATCAGATACATGAACTTGACATTGCTAGATCTCCTACACATGACGACATTTCAACCCAGACCCGCAGTCACGAAGCAGGGTAGGGACAGCCAGATCGTACCCGTAAAGACTGCTAAGGGATGCAGATGTCGCGAATATTTCATGGACGACTCGAGGGAGGTTTGCCGAAGCATCGAGTATAGACCGGATACGGCCGAGATTTACGGAAGAGACGCAGACACACGACAGGGGAATGGCGGCCAGATCGATACGAGCGATTCCGAGATGGCCGAGATCAATTCAGCCCCCATCTTGCTGATGCCCCTGCAACGGGTATGCGGAGGGAGATATGGCTGCACAAACGAGGAGAGGCCGCACAAAGCTGGCCTTTACTGATCAGTTCGTGATGACAGGCTTTGCGCTTCCGGGACAACCGAACGAAGGCAGAAAAGGCAGGGGGGGTAGCGCAGAACGTACGGCGAATAAACGAAGGCATCAACGCTGTTTTCGACCCCCAAAGTATGACGTGGGCGCTTCATTCAGCTACGAGACCCTGCCACAAGACTCCATGCTGGCGTCCAAGATACCAACCAGGCCTAGTTAGTGTAATGAGCGGGACCGGGCGAGGAAAGAGGCCATGTTGGCAGCTTCGAGGGGCAGACGGACATGGCCTGGCATTACTGATGACCAGTTGTAGTAATCGAGCGACTCGTCACGGTGGGAGAGGGCGGAGTAGATGCAGATACAGCTCCACAACGGTTTCTTCGACGTCTCGCCTACCCTGAAGATGTTGATTCTCGTGCCGTGCGATGGTGAGGACTGAGCCGGAAGATTGCAGTTTGCATGAGCTGCTAAGTTGTTGTCGGGTGTCGTCGATATGGCTTAATCGGGTTTGTCCGTCGATGCCATGCTCCGAGCGTCAGTTGTTCCGGACTCACGTCGTTGCTTACCCTTGAGTACTTTTCGTGGAGAACGGCTACGACGCTTCCGGGCCAAGCCATGGAGCTTGCGGTAGGCACATACGTGTCAATTGCCTACCCGCGAGGATGAATTTCGAACGCGCCTTGGGACTGCCAACAAAATCCGCTCTCTGCGGCCCGCTAGCTCGTTAATCTTTCCCATTTACCAGATAGTCTGGCAGGAAACTTGGCCCAAAGCCCGAAACCTCGAGACCCTCCCCGCCCGCCCGCACCGATTTCCCAACGGTCACGTCACCCCGTCACAAGGCACGAATCATCCCCAGGCACCCGGTGACAAAACCGAAAAGGAAAAAGAAGAGAAAAGAAAAGAAAAAAACGCGAAAAAGGAACGAAGCACAAAAAGCCTATGCCAGCATCGGAAATAACAACATAGCATCAAAAGCTACCACACAAAGCCCTCCCATCTCCAAGAACGAAACCGGCAAAAAAAAAAAAAAATTAAAAAAAGGCTCGAGGAAAGGATCAAAAAAAATGTCTTCCTTCTTAACCGACCTGTGGGAGTCCATCTTCACGCCCGGCCCGACCCCCACCATCCTCAAAGCCACGAACGTCTCCTTCGCGGCGCTCCAAGTCGTCCTTTTAAGCCTCCTCTTCGCCACGGCAAGCGTACACTTCGTTGTCCTGTCCGTGCTCTGCGCCGGTCTCTGGTGGGCGATTAATTGGTTTGCGAGCGAGTTGGCCCTTGCGCAGGAGGCGCAGAGGAGGGAGGCCGCGCTGAGGGAGGAGCAGGACCTGAAGATGCGGTTGGGCAACTCGGATGATAGCGATACCGAGGTCGAGACGACGGCTAGGCAGGGCGATGCGAGGGGCTTGCGGCGTAGGGTCGGTAGGGGGGATGACGGGGAGGCGCTGAGGGCTTCGCAGAGCCAGTCGAGTGCCAGCACGGAGGACGAGTGGGAGAAGGTATCGGGGAGTGAGAAGGAGAAGGGCAAGTGAAGGTTGGGCGGGCGATCTGCTGTTCATGAGAGGGGAGAAGGGGGACTGTACATGTATTAATTCGGATGGAGTCCGATGTTCCGTGGCGCGTTCCAGGCTGATCACACGAAGAGGCTATCCAAACTACAGTTTCTAAGAAGAGTAGAAATTCAAACAAGTCCAATATTGACTGTCTCACCGTCCAACCGAGCACACCACCAGCAAGCACTTGTTTCCCATTCGTAGCACGACAAGCACGTTGGGCCAAGGACACCGGATCTTCCTTGGTCATGTACCCCATCCAGACTTATAAGCCCGACTTCCACACGAGTACGAAAACCGGTGGCTTAGTACGGGTGCTCACGACACACCGTCCCACGAGAGCGAGTCATATCTCGATTACATCGCAGGTCCAAGGCCAAGAACTCAGTTTGGTGTCCAAAGGTCGTGACGTAGAATAGATAAAATGATACCAAAACAAAATGTTTCTATCCTGAGGGCCGGTGCTGGATGTTCTTCCAGAGGGCATGCATTAAAGGAGGTTGACACGGTCTTCGACTTCGTGGTTCGAGCCTGACCAAGCCTGAGCAAGTTGTACCCTCCCTGCTGAGCAATAAGATGCCAGATGCACCTGTGTCCACGGGCCGAGAGGCATGCGTTTTAATTCCATACCCAGCTTTATATCCTAAGAAGTCTATAGTTAAGTGTAAATAAAAGAAAAATGAGCTGATAGATAGGAAAACGAAAAAAAAAAAAGAAAAAAAGGCCCTTCTCCGGCAATCACGCAGACACCGGCATCACAAGTACTTCAACTTTCTCGTCGCAAAACTAGCCACGAACGTACACAACGCTCCAATAAACAGACACACCGATATCGCATTGGGCCCCTCCGTTTTAGGTCCGCTGCCCTTGCCTGCCGCATCCTTGCTCTTCTCTGGCTCCAACACGGCGAAAACAACGGCAGCGATTAGAGACCCGATGAATTGGGGAACGGTGCCGTATATGTTCAAGATGCCGAAGTAGATGCCTGATAACTCTCTGCCTGACGATGGATCTGCTTCCTCAGTCTCTGCAAGACTTGATGAACCGTGCAGGTTGGGCAGTTCAACGTCGGTGTCGTTGGACAGACGCCGATAGCCCTGCGAGCTCAACTTGTTGACTTCCATGGCTAGCAGGGCAGAAGGAGCCCAGAGGGTGATTGTCCAGGGTCTAATAATGGCTTCAGTTAGTATAACAGCTTCCGCGGAGGAGAGGAAGAGAGGAAGAGGGAGAGAGACGGGGATAAGAGGCCCTTCTTACATTCCACAAAGACATATCAAAATGGTGGCAAAGCGGAAACTCCTGACCAATGGCGCAAAAATCATCGACCCTGTAAACATCAAATGCCCAATAATCCACATGGTCAATAAGTCGGGCTTCATGTTCTGGAAATTCTTCAACAGTCCCGCCACGGCCGGCAGCGGTCGGGCTGTGTATTGGCCCTCGTCAGGAGACTTGACGAAGATGGGGAGTAAGAAGGCCCCCGAGAATGTGATACTCGAGTAGAAGACGAGGGCCCTGCTCCCGATACGCCCCATCTCGCCCAATACCTCCTTGGACTGCTTCTCATTCGCCGGCATGTCGTATCGAAAATACGTCTCCCCCACCCATGTCGTGCTGTAGAACAAGAACGGGAACCATCCGATCCAGGACCAGAATGTACCCCAGCAAATGGCCTGAATTCGCGGCGGGAGATGTCGTATTGTCGAGTAAACCTGCTGCAGAACCCCATAGACGCCTTGGGACTTGGACCCTTTCCCCGGGGCGAGCACGCTCTCAGTGACAGCCCAGCAGGTCACGCCAGTTGTGACGAGTATGGCAGCCACAGACAGGACACCGAGTTGCTGGAACTGGGTTCTGCCCAATGTGGTGCCAAAGACTTGGGGGAGGTTCATCGCTGCACAGCCATACCCAATGACGTGGCCTACCGCGTTCATTCTGCTGGCCCACGCTGCTCCAGCTTGCTGCTTCTCCAGCGGGAGCACATCAACTATTAGGCTTCTCGAGGACGACATGAGAGCATTGATGGCAAAGTCCAAGGCGTAGATGGACAGAACCGCCAGTGCTATTGTCGGAGCCCTCGCCAACTTCTCGTCCGGCAACACAAACTGCACAATCTCTTTCGTAAAACCAAGAACAAGCAGACAAACGGCTACGATCAAAGCTCCAATGACCATAAATGGTCGTCTGCGCCCCCATCTCGACGTGTTCTCATCGGCGACAACTCCGACGATGGGCTGGACCACAAGTCCCGACAGCGGGCCGGCGATCCATATGAGCGACGTGTTGGATTTACTGAGGCCGAGATCGAGGAGGTACGGGGTACAGTCTTTTGTAAAGTTGCATTAGCTGTGATGTAGCTGTGATGATGATTTTGCGCCCCATGTTTCGCAGTATCTCACGCGCGGGAAATAGGCCAGAGGCGCACTTACGAGTCATCTCAAAAACCCACGTGAACCTGCCACTCTGTCAATACCTGAAGAAAGCTCCAACTTCAATTGCCCAGAGCACAAAACTGGCCAACTCAGTGTCATGGGCGGGGGACGTACGAAATACCGACGGAGCAGCAAGTCAATAAGATCATGCGTGCCGTTTCGGAGCTGCCCTTTATCGAGGGCTTGCCGATTAATGCCGCCATCTTGAACAGCTGCCGTTGTAGCAAACTACAGCGAAACGTAGCGAGACGGTGTACATTCACATTCGAAATGGCAGTCTCGATTCGTCCCCTCAGGGTTGCTGCGTCTCTGTGGACGACGCGCGTCGGTTCGCCAAGGGGATCTCGAGCACGGATAGAAAGCTGCGTCTAGACTGCGTCTAGGCTGCGTCCAGGCTACAGAGCTTGACGGACAGCTGGGATGATGAGCAATCGAGGGCAGACGAATCCAACCATCGGCGCCGGAGATGAGAGAGAGGTGCAAGTAGATATCTACCTCGGGAGACAGCGCCTCCTATTTGCCGAGCAGGTACAATATCTGCTGCCAGCTGCCAGCTGCTGTCTGTTTTGTTAGCTAGCTGTCATCTTCTTCTAATCGCCAATGGAAGGGGCCAGCCCTGTGGGGCCAATTACGAAGGCGGTCAAGTTGGCTAATAGACTTAAAGCCTAGTCGCATCCACACCTGCATCCACATCGGCATCCACATCGGCATCCGTATCTGCATCCGTATCTGTATCTGCAGGGGTCCTCTATCAATTCCTGCCCATGCCATCCTTCCCGTGGGCATGATGGAGTAATGAACAACTGCCCCTTTTCAACACGCCTATCACCAGCCGCCAGTCACACCACACATAGACGTAGCTGTATCTTATACAGAGTCATCTTGTTGATTTCTTTCTTGTAAATTGGCTTCCCCTAAAAAATTGGATCTGTAACTGCCCCTTCTGTCTTCATTGTCTTGCCAATCAAACCGTATGCCCCTGGACTACCGACCTTTGTACGAGCATCCTCCATGGCCAGGACTGATGTGCTGTTTCCCAATCCTGCTTTTGGTATCCTTAACAAACGCCAGGGGTCCTAATACCCTTCTGAATGTGCCCACGCTTTCTGGGAAGATGAAACAAGTTCGACATAGACAAATAAAACAAAGCTATCAAGAAGTATAGAAACCACACCGCTCGCTACTTTTGGCGGCGGCGGCATGCAAATAACCTTGGTTGCGCGAGCCACAAAATTTGCTGTCATTGACTCCGAGGCGGTCTGACTGAGCATGCGACTCGTGATCATAAGAGGTCAAAGTTGTTTGTGACCATAAGGCGGACCAAAAAAAAAAGGGAAAAAAAAGGAAAACCAAGTCAACGCCAGGCTGTTCCACAAGCGGCTAGACGCGATAGAGATGTCGAGCATAAAGAGACAAAATGTCTAAGGATATAGCAAATAATCGTTACAGGCTTCAGCCTGTCTATTCGCTCGGGAAGAAAAGGGTTCAATGGTGATACATGCCTACATCATCAATGCTCGTAGAATAAAAGACTATGTCTGCGGCTGATGTGAGAATACAAGAGCCTATGAGTCGGCCAACTTGGCAAAATGCTTCGACCAGATCCAACCAACTTGATCTGTCGCGTCGTCCTGGTTCTTCGCCAACCAGAGTTCGCCCTTCTCTGCTATTACATCGAATATCTGATCCACATACCCCCTGTCAGTATTGTCTTCAAACATTAGTCATGGCTTATGACCTACCTCGCCGGCTTGATAAGTTAGATAAGGATATCCAGCCTCGTGTTTCGTAGTGGCGATATTGAATTCAAAAAGCGACGCGGCTAACCACAATATATTGTATCCGTCTGATGGGTGGCTGCGCTCACGAGATGACGCTCTTGACTGCAATTGACTGCTACCCTCATCCTGTCCGTCGGACATGGGCATTGCTGAGCGAAACATGTTGGAAAATCGGTGCGGGTCTCGCTGGGTTTCATGGGCAACAGAGTTCGAGTTGTATGTGGTGCTGGAGTCGCGGTGGCTTTGCGCAGTTAAGTCTAAGCTGTGCCGCTGCATGCCAGATTCATAGCTTCGACCAGTGCTAGGTCTCGTCGAGGCCACTCCTGCAACGGACCCGAATCGAATGCTGCCTGGGAATTCAGGGGATTGTGGAGAGGTTAGCCGTCCCTGGGCGCACGCAATGCCGGCGTAGTAGTCCCTATAATAGTATTGATGAGGGTTAGGGACATTTCCATTTGCAAAGCCTGTAGCGCTGTGACTTGGAGACATGGTGAAGGAGCCGCTGCGCCGTCCGCCAAAGTCTGGCGTGGGAAGCGTTGGCACTGCATCTCCATTTACCGACTGTCCGCGGCTTCGAGCTTCCGTGTCTGCAGGCCGTGCACGTGCTCGCAGTGACGCTTCATCTACGCTCATTGATGCCGCCGAAAGCGAGGTTCGGCCCCAGGTGGCAGGATTGAGGATCCCTAGATTAGCCAGTTGCTCGTTGGCATATGGGAAGTCTTGCTCGAAAGAAGAAACTATCTCTTGGACATCAGGCATATCGGAGCAGTCTGTCAGCACCGCCTTCATCTTATCTTTCCAGATAGAGTACCATTTTGCTTGGATATTCACAAAGTTCCCCAAGCAGATATTGCCAATCTTTTCCGTCAAGGCAGACAGCTGTGGGAGCTCTTTCTTCAAAGTGTCATTGAGCGCATCGTACTGCTCGACAAGTTCCTTTAACTTGGGATCGGGGCTCTTGCCACTCCGCTTGAGTTGCTCGAAGCGCTCAAAATCTAGACGCCGTTTCTGCCTCTTTTTCATGGCCAAGGATGGGTTTCCGTAGGCCTTGATCACTTGCTCGAACGGTTCTATGACGAGCTTTCGAACTTGGGATAAATGCTCCTCGAGAGCTACTTTTTCGAGGTCCCGAACTGAAATGTTGAACTGGACCCATTTACTTTCGAGCTCTGGATAGTTGCCAGGCTGCAACCTCATGACCAACTCGATGGACGACATGTACTGCAAAAATTCATGGACATATGCTGATATTTGACGAGTATAGAACTCAACGTCGCGAAGGACAACTTGGAGCCGCAAATAGTCGTCACCAAACTTCTCATTCAGCTTGGCGTAGTCTGCATCGTCTGCCGGCCGATTGTTGGAGGCTTGCAACTTGTCAACTCGTTTGCCAAAGGCCCGGGCAAAGCCGGCCTTGACGTCTGACTCTTTTCTTTTTCTGCCCACAATTTGGCCCACGAGCTCGAAATTCTTCTTGGTCTTGTTGATTTCGATGATGGCCGCTTCTAGTATATCTTTGGCCTTTATCAGGGCTTCTCGATCAGGGTGATCCTGCGGAGTATGCTGTAGCAGAGTTATGATCAGGTTTGGATATTTGGTGATCCTTTGCATCGGTTTGATAAGCAGAGAGTCCAAGTCCCAAGCAGCTGTCAGATCTTTCGCTACTTCGTTACACTCATTCAGCCAAACCTGAACTGTTGGATCTTGCTGTATCTGGATGATCCTCTTGGCTGCTTGATCACTAGCGCGCAGGAACCCCTCGTGCACTAATTTCATCCGCTCAATATTGTCCTTGAAAATAGGACCCAGTGATGTAGACCGATCTCTGGCATCGCTAGGTCCGTCAGTCGCAGCCGAGCTTGGTGTCGACACTGAACAGTCATCTTGGTGCGCAACTCGAGATCCTTTGGGCACATAAACCGCGGCAACACCTTCTTTGATTTCGGACAGAAATGCCGTGTGGAAGGCGATGATCTCATCGCTGTTCCGGAATATCAGCTTGACAGTTTTGCTGTCTAGCTTGGGGCAAGCCTCCGCAGTTCCCTTATAGATCTCTTCCACAATGTTCATGTCCCGAACAAACACAGCTTCAGTGTCAATCAGCTCCTTCATTACGTTTCTCCTCTGAATAAGCCGATGTCGTTCTTTATCAGTGAGACTCTCTGCATCCTGGGCCAAAGATTTACCGTCACCATCAGCCAGTGTCTGTGTGCTCATATATTGCTCTGTCGGAAGAGATGTTGAATCAACAGATTGAGAGGTGTCAGCACGAGACGTAAATTCGTCGCTTCCCTGTTCGGAATTCAGCAAAGTGCTTTCATATTGGGACTGCTCATAGTAGGCACTTGATGCTCTGGAATTGAGGTCCGAGCCCGGAACAGGTGATAGTGGTACTGGAGGAGGCTCGTGGTTTGGGGACGGAGGATAAGGAGCAATGTCGTTAGGCTCTGGCGAGAAATACGGTACCGAGAAACCATCGCCTGTGTCGACTTCGGGGAGATGGATCGAGTCATAACAGGTTAAAGGTGACATGGGTGACTCAGCTTCATCAACCTTGCGACTGCTGGGTGGTCTGTCATTGAATGAGGATTCTGTTTGTGCGCCGAAAATAGTTGCATGGCCAAATGCTGGCGATTCGTGACGGCTTGGGATGGCTGACAGTCCGGCATGATCGGACCGATCGGCGCTATCAACCGAAAAGTCTGTCCAGGCTGATTGCCGACTGAGTCTCTCGTTATGTCTGGACGTAGGCACCACTAAGTTGCCTCCATGAGACAAGTCATGCGTCTGATGAGCATGATGCTCATAGTTCGAATATCCAGACTGATCGTACACGCCGGCATCGGATGAGGCACAAGCCGATGTTCTGTGAGATTGATTATAATTTCGATGATGATTTCTGTTGTCGAGATCCACTTCTTGATCGTGATCGTCTGTCGCTTCCGTGCATGTATCGGTGGCGTCGTCGTCTTCTAGATAACCACGATTCGCAGACAGAGCCCGCTGATCCGAATCTGATTGGCAATCAGAATCGTAACGTGATTCCAGTTGGGAAGATGGTATCCTCTCCTTGTCGGTCTTGCTCGATATGACTGGGCTCTGTGAGCCCGGAACAAGGGTGACTGAGGCATCTTGATGTTGAGGCGAACCAATACCAAGCCCTCTGCATTCAAGTTTGTTGGTATCATCTATGCACGAGTCTGATATTGTCGGAGCCTGGCGCAACTCCATTTTTTGGAGTTTGTAGTGATCCTTCTTGGGGGAGACTTGGACCGGAGAATCAACTTCGTCGAATAGGTATTGATACTCTCTCAGCTGTTGCAAGTCCTGCGACTGCATCTTGTGGTGGCTGGTCGGGTTGACGACGGTGATAGGAACCTCGACGGGAGCCAAGGCACGGACGGGGGGTTTTGTCTGAGGTTCTGTATCAAACTCAGTTGTGTCGGATACGGCGGACGTAGTCGAAGGCGGTCGTTGTTCGCTCGACGTAGGTGATGTGTGATCGGGAAAGCTTCCCGGCATACCTAGAGTTGGTGAGTCTTGCTCGGCTTCATAGGCTTGGCTTCTTGGAGAAGTTGCCAGTGGTGGCGTAGCCATGGGTTCGGGCGATGTAGCTGCAGCTTGTACAGAGTTGTGTTCAATTACTGATCCAGCAACCCCAGCTGTGAAGGACTTATTCTCGTGAGGTGTCCTGTCCTCTTCTACCGAAGCTGTGGGAGCAGTAGACTCACCACCCGATCCTTGACTAGTGGGATCCGCAGCCTGAGTGGATTGCTCTGACGCATCTTGAAGGAGCGAAACTTTTTCCAGCTGTTGACGCGCCTTTTCGGCATCAGCCTTGTGTCTCGCTTCTAAAGCCTCGCTTTCTCGGATGGACTTTGTGTAGGCCAGTCGGATATGTTCTCTTCTTTTCTCGAAATCAATGGGACCGATTGATATTTTGCGGCGTCTGGTGGCCAGTTCGCCCGTCCTTCCAGTCCGGGCTTGGTCAGTTTCGTTCATTCTGGAACTGGACGTTGATGCTATCGATACGGGCTGTCTAGGCCGAGAGCTTCGCAAGCTCGGCGAGAGTTTTGACGGGGGAGCGGCGATAAAGGCTTGCAGTCTCGCGTTGCTGTTAGTTTGAAGGCCTGTTTTGCGAGTTTGGGTTGGGGTTTTGGCCCGACTAGTCTCAGGGCTTGTTCTTGCTGACCGTCCGTTGGCCTGATGTCGTCTTAGAGTAGATGGAGAGCTCGAACGAGTAGAGGGCGGGCTCGATGAGTTGCTGGGGGTGCTGAGCTTGCGAACAGAGACAGGAAGTTTGGAGGACTTTGGCGATAGTTTTGAAAATTGACGGCGCGCAGTTCTTGATGACGGCGATGAGCCACCATCGTCGCTGTGAGCACGAGAACGAGTTTTAAGCCGGGGTATCGAATCCGTAATGGCCCCTTCTGTGTGAATCGGAGGGCTGCGATTGAAGGATGAGAATGACAATCTTCCAGCATCCGGACTGTAGACGTCTTGTTGGCGTGAGGCAGCAATGTGCACACCAGGTTCGGATGTCCTTCGTGGGCGAATTCCATCAATACCATGGCCTAAAACGCTCTCATCGTGCCGACAATTGGGCGTAATTTCGCCAAATAGAAGACCCTGAGCCTGGCGGTGGGGAGACGTAGAGGGGGCTGGTTGAGAAGGACGCTGAGGCGGAGATTTCCGCTGCCCGGTGGTGGTGGACTTTCGAGAGCTGTCTTCTCGATGAGCAGAGCTCCGAGGCTTGGCAACACGACTTGCAAATGACTGCGTGCTTCCAGTAGCTGGATCCTCAGCCACAAACTTAAATTGCCTTAGAGGCAATGAAGAGGTTCTAACGGTACTGCTACCTCCACTAACACCATCCCCACAAGCCGTGTCTCGACGTGACGACAATTGAGAGCTGCTATTGTCGGACGAGATGGCCCTCGACGTGACGATTTTCGAGCCGGCTGCTGTTGTGCCGGAGGGAGAAGGGTTTGTGGTGGGAACTCCCACCATTGCATTCTGATTGAAACGCTTCGTCAGGTCCTTTACGCTCGGCTTGCCGCTCGTCGTCGTCGTGCTACTGGCGAGAGATGATCTGCTATTCAAAGGACTCGAAACGGAACGCAGATTCGTTCGTGCAGGGTTGTGTTGAGCTGGAACTGCTAGCTGCCTGGGTGTGGTTCTATCGCCATTTGATCGCAGAAAAGGGCGAGAGGAAGAAGTTGCGGCCATGGCACTCGCGTCAGGGACCCGATAGTTCTTGTAGAAGTCGTCGGGATCTATGGGCCGAGAAGTCGCATGGTGTTGATTGGACGAGGCAGGATCTTGAGTCGCAGAGTACGAGCTGGTGCTGCTTGCGTGGTCCTGGCTGGTAGGAGCCTGGTCGTGACAGGGGGATCCGCCGTCGATATTGCTTCGCGATCCTGCAGTGACGTATGGGAGGGAGGGAGGATGGGATTGCGAGGCAGGATGTCCGACGTGCTGGAGCTGTTGGAGGTTGTGTTGGAGGTTTTGGCTGCCCAAGGCGCCGAGGCGGGTGTCGACAGGATCGTCTTGAAGCTGGCCAACATCCGGGGCCGGGTCCATGTTGGCCTGGGAAGTGGCCAGGACCTGTGCATCCGGTCAGGCTGGTCAGACGTCGTGGCTGGTCAGGAGACAGCAGATCATCGATATGCCGGCAGGGCGAGGCGGGCTGGAGGATGATCGGGGATGGATGGCAGCGAATTGTGGCCAGTCTCGATCAAGAGTGGATAGTTGAGGTGGACGAAGGACGGATGGGACAGAGCTGTAGAACGTGGAGCTGCTGCTGTCCAAGCCTGGCTGGGTGGTGGAAATAATTGATTGATTGGATTTTGTTTAACGGAGCACTCAGCACCAGTGTTGTTGATGAGACATGATCTCTCCAAACAGCCGTGAACTTTGCATATGCACACGCTCTCTCTCGGATGGCGTCTGATGGCGGCCAGGGGCCAGGGGCCAGGACTGGGATCGACCGGGTCTAATTGAATTGTCAAGCTGCCCGTACTCCGCAACAGCATGGCACGTTAGTGGTGGGCACGATGCAAGTACGCGGTGAAGAAAAAAGTGGCTGGTTTTATTTTCCACCTGCGTGGCAAGCTATCAATTGATGGTCTGGGCTGTGCTGGGCTGGTTCTTCTCTGGACTTCTCTCGAACGGACGGACGTACGGACAGACGGACAGGCTTTCCAAATGCTACCGTACACTTGTACACGCCAGGCACCGGTCAGTGGACGCACAGTTTGAGACGGAGGAAGCAGGGGAGATCCGGGCCAGCACGACCAGCAACGACGTCAGCAGCGAACATGGCTGGACCATGATGATGGGCGGAGGTATTATGCTCAGGACGGATTGCATGGAAAGAACTTGAACGGGTGAGGCATTCATTAGGTTAGGCAGCAGGGGCAGACACGAGGCGCCAGGCGCTAGGCATTAGGGGCGTTGGGGGCATTAGGGGTCTTGGGGGCATTGGGGACTGAGTAGGCACTAGGCTCTGGGGGGGCATTGGGGCACTGGAGCACTGGAGCACTGGGCACTAGGTAGCCGGGCAGCCGGTAAGCCCCGCCCCCCCCCGCCCCGCTACACAATAGGCCTTGTGTAGGAAAACTCAATGGCTTTGGATGGATGCCCCGGGGCGTTTAATAAGCTCCCGTTCCTCCCACCTTCCCACCAACCTAGCGTTGACAGCGTGTGGTTACATTGGGTACATTGACCGAGCATGGTGGGTTGTGGGATATCGCCTAGACAGTCAACGAGCTGGCCTCTTGTTTGCTGATCCTCAACATCGACAAAGAAGTCAAAGCCGTTGCGCTCAGGAACTAGGAACCTTGCTAATGCGGACATGGACCTGACGATACCGGTGCCTCTTCCAAGAACAAAGCGCAAGACTGTTACCAGTCGCGACACGGAGTACAGGAACAGTCAACGTCGGCAGCAGTGTGCGATCGTGTACCTACCAGGTACCTACCTAGGTACGTATATACGGAGTGCTATTTTATCCGTCTGCGCTTGAGGTGCCTGGCCTACCTTGGTTGGGTTAGGTACCAAGGTAGGCAAGTCGTGGTCTTGGGTGACTGCCTTGTTTGAAGCTCCTTCTTGCCTTGAATGTTCGAATTCAGATTGCTCACATCTTACAGCCCTGCACCATCGTCGGCTCAGCATACAGTAGACACCATGTGCATGCACGGGGGCGTCGCACTCTGCAAATCACTCCCTTCAAGTTCTCGTCCTATTCCCATAGCCTACGGGGACCTGGCCTGCTATAGGAGCCCCCATGGCCACCTAGGGAGGTACCTAGGTACTTGGGGGCAGCTTCGAGATGAGGGAATTTTTGGACGACAATACTTACCCTGCATGCACGCAACCATTTTTGGCACGGACTGCTGTCCAAGGAGTGCAGTCTTGTCGTCGAATCTACTGACGTGTCCAACCAAAGGAACAAGGTCTGCCATTCGTTGACTTTCATTTACCTGGCTGCAACGTCTGCCCCCCCTTGGCCACGTACTCCCCCGTCAACTGGCGACGAAGTACAGAAATATGAGGCGAAGCGGCTTGTGCATATACGGGTCCACGTCAATGTCCTTTCTTCAGCAAGAAAGAGGTCGCGGAAATAAGGTGCGCACTATTACAATACTCTAAGATTATAGTGGGGACAATAGCTGTCCCTTGGAGTGGAGCCTGATGACCTGACCTGTGGATTCTGCGGGTGGATTTATCTTGAGCCAATAATATTAGGCACTCACAATACACATAATAAGCAGGTTCTGATGAAAACACAATTTTTTCTAAAATGTTCTTCATGTAAAACTCTCTACTGCTTTGTTCGCTGTATCTCCTCGAGTGAAAGGGCTTTCATCTAGAAAACACCAGTTACGATTTTTTCTGTTTTTGTTTCTTTCGTCGTTAATTATCTACCGGCCAAAAAGCCGTGAATCCTGGTGAGTCTGAAATAAAGTAGACGAATCAGAAGAGCAGCTTTACGCCACAAGAGGTGATGTGGACCTTTGTGCCCAGCACCTCCATGTCGGTTTCCTGGGTTGAGGACACGTCATAATCCCCCAATTTGCTATAAGAAGATACTCCGCCAAACTGCGACTCTCCAGGCTCTTCGGCTCTTCTATGCTTTCGACTTGCAACGTCTCGCCCGTAGTTGTTCCCAGAATGCAGCGTCCAGCGAGGTTCGAGTACTTCGTATTCATCGGGACTCGGTTCCTCCTCCAAAGGCCCGTGCCAAGAGACAACATCATCACTTATCATCCCATCTTGTCCACAGGGAGTCCAGCATCGTGGCGACCATTCTGATAGCTGTGGAGGGATGCCCGTGTCGTTACGCGAGCCATCAAAAATCAAAGTCTGACCTCGTCACCTTCCCATTGCTGTCCGGCAAGGCCCAACTGTCATGTAAGGTACCGCACGTACCATCTCGTATGGTTCCACGCCGAACTTCTTTCTGCTTTTGGTGTAACAAGCCGCTGTAGAGCAGATGGTGGCACAAGCGACAGAGAATTGAAGTGGTTCGCGCGGGATGTCGTCTCCACTTATCCATAATCTTGTTCTGGTACTACTTGATCCTCCATGGCTCAAAACACGGTTGCATCTTCTTCTTCTCTCCAGTCTTCCAGCATTCCAGCCTGGAGGGAAAGTGCAGTTCGATGGCGCCTTGGAAGGTAAGGCTCGGTCTCCAGCAGAATAGCCCAATCCATCACCAAATAGTCATCGAATCGTCATCAAAGTAAATCACTTTTCAATTGCACATTTTGGAATAGAGGCCGGATTCGGCAGGTCTTAAATGAAGCCTGTGCCGCTCATTGATAACAAAGTTCAGACCGACTCCGACGCTCGATGACGAAGGGAGTCCTGTTTCATGTGCCGATTCTTGTCTGAATCGCCTGGACCTATCAAGGCAGGTACTGCACCGTATGGGTCCGGGCATTCCCGAGAATTAGAGCCTTTTGTCGTGTTGTTCGCAGTAATCGTGGTGTTTCTGCACAATGCAGACACGCAGACACGGCCATTGGCTGCAGCGCGTATTGGCCCCGCAGTCTGACACAGGTGGCCGCAGCAGGCAGGTCCACCCATACAAGGTACAAGATACAAACTCAAGCAAGGCATCACAGACGCGTCCAAGGCAATGACTTGCACGTTAGCCATGCACAACCGTTAGAGTCATGGTCGGTTGTCTGAAACGAAAACGATGGCGGTCTACAGGTCATGAAGCCGACAGAAGTACGGTTCACGAAGGAGCCGTCAAGCGGAGCCTCCTGACTCAGAGATACGCGACGGTTCTGACGCTACGCGAATATGCCTTACTTCGACTCCCAAGTGCTTCAAGGCTGCGTCGAAAGAAAATCAGCTACCTTGGGAAGGGAGACTCCGCTACTAAGTTGGAGAATGAAGCCTTGACTTTTCTAGACTCGACGTTGGTTTGTAGCTACACTGCTATTTCTCCCAATGACGAGGCTCCTTATGAGCAGTGGCTCTCCTTCTCCCAAAAGGGTGACGACTCGCATGTCACACTGGCTGGTGGCATGTCAGAGGCTTCAAATACACAGTCCGAGGTTTGAAAACAACCTCCTCATTTGCCCTTATCGAAGCGAGAAACTTGGCACTAATCATACACTAGATTGTTGATTTCGTAGTCTGGCTACTCTTCAAGAGGGAGAGGCGGCCAGGAAATTGGCCTAAAAATTTACTCTGTGATGGCTTCCGTAGAAGATTAAAGGAAGGTGACCCTGTTGGGACAGCAATTCCGGATATATACAGTCTATACCCCAATCATCGTGTAGCGTCACTGAAAGAGAATCCATGGTCACAACTCCTCGTTTTGCTAGGACGATCAGGGCAGAAGATCATGCTTGACCTTCTCATCGAACGGTCCATTTTCGTGCCAGTCGATGCGGGACTAGGGAACTACTATCAGCTGAGCGGTGGGCCTTGCCGGCTGTATCATCATTAGAATTAGCTGTGAGATGCTAACATGTATCCCCAGGTCTTCCATTTTCGGAGTTTGACGACAAGGGCACTACTTTGAGCCCTCGCCAGCTCGGTGGCATCACAGACATTGTACTCGTCAGAAGTCGAATCTTCTACGGCAAGCCCGCCCTCACAACGCGAGGGCGCATTAAGCACGGCTACAAGCACATCCGTATAGCCTCTTTCCGCTCCTTGAAGGTGAAATAATGCTGACACAAGTAACAGATGTTCTGAACCGGTATCTGTGGAAGCATAGTACTGGAGACGAGAAAAATGACGCCAACACTTCAAAAATCATGATGTATATTTTCCCCAGACAGTTCGGATTACATAACGTGTTCGAGTCTGACGTCAACCCTCTGGGGACGACACAGAAACTCCAAGACTATACCTATCGGGACGAAGAAATTGTCAAGTTTCTCCAAATCCCGAAAAACGTTTCTGCAGATGGCATACCCAAACTCCCGAAGCGTCTCCGAGGGTCGGCAAGGAGTCTGGTGCGCAAGCTACAGATCCTCCACAGTCGTTGCTCATATTTTGAACTGCTGAATCATTACTGTTCTTCGAAGATTGATCTTGATCCTAAATCAGGGGTATCGGCTCTTGGAGGGCCTCGTGCACGGGATAAGGAGTCTCATACATCCAAGAGTATCCGTATTGACACTGGACCTCGTACTTCAGAATGCCATGATGAGACAGTAGGGAGTCTATCTTGCCATGAAGCCTTTCAATTCAACTCGATCGTCGATTTCTCTACCTCTCAATATCAGGTATCCTCGTTCTGTCAAGCCGTATTGTCCAACATTGTGCCCAACGACTTCTGGGGTCAAGGGGAGACAATGCTGCACAACAAGACCACTTTATTTCGGAAAGTAGACCGTTTCGTCAGACTGCGCCGTCATGAGTCCATGTCGTTGCATGATATAACACAAGGGCTTAGGGTAATGTTCTGCAAACATGAAAAAGAAAACCTGCGCTCCGAGCTGACCAGGAGTTAGGTTGCTGAGATACCATGGCTCCAGCCACCTGGCTTAGAAAGTATGAAGACCAGCCAAAGTGACATAAGGAAGCGCAATGAGATTTTTCATGAGTTTTTGTATTATGTCTTCGACTCCTTACTGCTACCTCTGATTAAAAGCAACTTTTATGTTACCGAGACCAACGCTCATCGTAATCGCGTTTTCTACTTCCGCCATGATGTTTGGAAACGCATAACAAGTCCTACACTGTCAATCTTAAAGAAGGAAATGCTCGAAGAGATCACCCCTGTCGAAGCAAAGAATATTGTTGACTCTAGGAGTCTAGGATTCAGCCATATGCGACTACTTCCTAAGGAAAACAAGCTGAGACCGATAATGAACCTTCGAAGACGTCAACCGAGCAGAGTGAACTCAAGAGTGCTCGGCCCCAGTATTAACTCTGTGCTCTCGCCAATACACACAGCCTTAAAGTACGAGAAGGGTGCAAATCCGCATAGACTGGGCTCAACGCTCTTTTTCGTCAATGACGTTTATGCGCGAGTAAAAGCTTTTAGACAAACCCTTGGGACCAGCCCAGGAACTAAGCTTTACTTTGCTAAGGTGGATGTCCAGGCGGCATTTGACACCATTCCTCAAGACAGCGTTCTCCAGCTCATGCAATCTGTCCTTAGTCAGAGCAAGTACACAATCATGAAACATGCAGAAGTCCAACCAGGTACTACGCCTCATCCGGAAGGGACGGCTCGCCCGATCCGGCGATGGAGAGCTTCGGTTCTCGCACATGGCGAAGACGCCGCATTCCCAGCTCGCCTTCGGAATGGGCTGGCCACCAAGAACAGAGATACAATTTTTGTCGACGGCGTCGCTCAAAAGAACTATGCTAAGAATGATCTGATGTATCTCATGAGCGATCATATACAGAGGAACCTGGTCAAAATTGGTAAAAAGTATTACCGTCAGAAACGAGGGATACCCCAGGGCTCAGTGCTGTCTTCTTTTCTGTGCAATTATTTTTATGCCGATCTCGAAGCGAAGCACTTGGAATTTCTTGCGGGGCCGGAAAGCTTACTCATGAGACTTACCGATGATTTCCTCCTGATCACAGTGGACAAGGAAAAGGCAATTCGTTTCGTAGATACGATGCACCGTGGCCTTCCAGAATACGGAGTCCATGTCAGTCCTCACAAGACTCTGATTAACTTTCCCATGTCATTGCAAGGCGGACCCCTTCAAAGGACCACCTCCAGCTCATTCCCCTATTGTGGAATCTTAATCAACGATGAGACGCTGGAGATTACGAAAAAGATTCAGGCGGTCAAGTCTGCCGGTACGCCGTATCATTCCGTCCCGCCACTCGGCCTCATTCAGTAAAACTAACGCAACTAGCTATCGCGAACTCATTAACTGTAGATTACGGCCGCTTACCAGGGCGTAATTTTCAGCGAAGAATACTCTGTATGTTGAGGACCGAATCATCAGAACAGAAGAAGTGGCTGACATGGCTTTCAGACGCCTTCAAGGCTCAATCGCACCTCATGTTTTTTGATACTGCGCACAACTCTACCAGCACCGTCCTCAAGTCCCTGAGCCGTATATTCCATGAGACGGCCCGTAAGATGGTCGCATATGTACGATGTCTATCCAAGACACATCGGCCGAAGATGAGTCTTGTGATCCGTAAGTTGCCCCCCCTGAACATGATTTGAAATTGTTTCTGCAGAAGAGCGAAACTACCTCAAAGCACCGAGCGCAACGACAAGCTGACTAGTTTATAGACACAATAGGCAAAGTGGCAGACACCGCATGCTCTTTGTTGTCGAGCAAATTCAGACGTCTGAGGTACCCAGAATATGTATGCTCTATACGTAGAGGACAGGTCACGAGGTAAGCTGTCTGCATTGCACGCTCAGGATAGCTGGGATCTACCGGGACCTCTGGGACCTGAGTATCCCCACCAACAGAGAAATGTCCTAACCAGCATATAGTATAGCGCATGCCACCTTTCTGGAAGTCTTGACCAAGCATCAAACAAACTACGGAGTGGTTATTGAATGGTTGCGGGCACAAGACAAGAGGCTTGCTACCATGTAATGTGTGCATTTGGTGCAGATGCAAAGTTGAAAAGATGCTGTAGCTGTCTCGTCCTCTTTAAGAGTCTATATGCCATGAACAAATATTTGGAGTCTATAATGCTGCCTGATAGCCAAAAATGCAGGGGGGGAAAACACGCATGACCAATTTACAACGCTATGCCAACTTCCCACCAGTGCTTCACAGGATAGCACTTTGGCATCTGGTATCTGTCCCACCGCCACCAATGATCGTCTGGGTGTCCAAAACCAAAATATCGAAACGGCGATACAGGTACCGGCTCCATGAGCCAGAGTCCGGCGGAAGCCATGTCATCGATAAACAGTGGTGCCGTGAAACCCAGCCAGGTGAGACAAAACAGCAGATTTCCCAGCTGTCTCATTGTTCGCGTGGCCCCTGTGATGTGATTTCGTAGAAAGCGAGCCAGGTGCCGCTGGACAATAATGCCCAGACCTTGGAGCAGGAAGAATAATAGAGACCGCCATGGTTTCGTGGGAGGAATAGTGGAGGAACTACCTAGTGCATGCAACACCCCGGACTGCAAGAAGGATATGAATAGACCAACGGCATCAGCTGCTTGGGTACCTCTGCTGATGTGTCCCTTTTGAAGAAGATAGGCAGATGGGCCTAGAAAGCCCAATCGAAAAGTCTGATGCCACCATACCCCCCACCAGCCTGCGAGCCCGCGATCCAGGATTTCTGAGAACCTCCCAAACATCGATGCGTGGCTCCAGAGCAAGGCACGGGATGGGAAGAAGGTCTTGAGAAAGTAGTACATCAAGACATCGTTCAGGTTGAACATGAAGGCGATGGCGGCGCAGACGGCCACGAGAGATAGCACTTCTCTATAGAAGAGCAAAAGCCATGGCGGCATGTTTGCAAAATTGTGAGGTAAGCTGTAGGCATTATCGGGGCCGAGGATGAAGAAGGGATCCTTGATCATTTGAACGGCGAGGAAGTCCAGAATGATGTAGCTGGGGATGATGCTGGTTAGACGAGCTCTAAGGAAGTCGGCTTCTGTCCTAGGACGGCTGTAGCCGCTATGTGTTTGGTGAGGTATGGAACTGCAGTCAACTTTGGCATTGGGATGGATGGTCTGAGGGATGGCGGGACGCGGTATGGAGCTAATGCTGTGATTCCAGCCTATGTTTGTTCAGTCGCTTGGAAGAGCTTCTCGGAGGAGATATAAAAAGGAAGAGAGAGAGACGGAAGAGAGACATAGTACATACCGGCTCCCCGAAAACTCGTTATCAAGTCAAGCACCCATCCTAACCGCACTAGGAACGAGGCTTCTGCCGGAAAGGTCTGCCACCGGTACTCATAGCCATCTTCGCTGCCAGTCTTTGACTGAGCCGAGTCCTGGGATGGACTCTTGCGATAGCTCTCTCGATGTTTCAAGCTCCCATTCATCAGAGCTCCGTGCCCATTTGCAGTCGCATGGTTCTGACAATCCTTCTCTCCAGACTCGGTCTTCAGCTTAGCCACCTTGATGACCCTCGCCGACTCGAACTGGGGACGCTTCCAGATGAGGAAGTTCATGGCCCAGATGATTCCCCAAGCCGGCCACAGGCCAGACACATAGGACCAGGCAAAGTTGGTGCTCGAGGCAGAGCGCATGATGTGGATGTTGTACAAGGTGATGAAGGCCATGACGGCCCATCGGGTTCGATACAGCCATGGCCGCGAGACGTGCGGAATAGTCAGCCACAGCATGGGAACGAAGAAGGACCCGAGAACGCTGTACGGGATCAGAAACGGCTTGGCGGTGCCCTGGTCCAGGGCGTCGAGGAAAGTGCGGCGATATGCAGCGCGCACTGCGACATCGAGCTGTGGCATCGCGAGCGACGAATTGAGCGGCAAGTGCCCGGAGGCCATGGTCTGGCAGCCGATGTGCTTCTATGGTCTCTGACCATGTGGCCCTCCCAGGCCGCGCGCGGGACAAAGATGCCTTTATAAACGAAAGGGAAGCTGCTGCTCCCGCGTGCTTCGTACTTGGTACCGCGTGCAGAGTCTTCAGAGAGGAGAGGGAATATTTTTTTTCCCTTGATGAGCAAGCCAGTCAGATTATGGTGGGACAGGGAGGTAAGGCAGGACGGCCTAACAAGCACATGTTGTGTATGGTATTGTCCATGTCGCAAAAAATACGCGGTTTTCGACTCGGTACGCTCGGCTTGTTCTGCATTTGGTGCGCACGCAGGCAGCCGGGCGGGCGAAGAATTCCACGAGCCAACTGAAGTGCCATCTACTTATCCTCGAGTACATTGGACAAAATGTACATGAGTAGCGAGAGCACTCGGGGTTTGGAGAGGCTACGTATCATTTAAAGCTACTCCGTACATGCTCGAGTGGTGAAGGCGCTGTTTTAACCCGTCTGTTCATCGCCCCTTTGCGAGATCTTCTTCCTCGTGGGCTTCTGGAGTTTATTCACCTCTTTGGGAAGCAAGTGTGAGGTTACTTGTTCCCCCTTCGGCATCTGGACCCATGATGCGTGGCATGTGCGACTAATGGACGTCCAGGGCCAGCCGTCCTGATCGATGTCTCTCCGTCATGACCGGGTCCCGGCAGCAAAGGTGGTTGTCGTTGTTTTTGTTGTTGTTGACGCGGTTAAAGTGTTTGTCCCCCCTGCCGCGGCAAGTGCGACGAAGCATCGCGGCTGTGAGCTTCTTGCCCCGTCTGCTCCTCGTCTGGCCCGCCCCCCCTCCCCTCCCTCTCTCGTCACGTCTCTCTGTCCAGACCTCTTGTCACTCTGTCTGTCGATTTCATCTGATTGTCTTGTCGTTTGCCAACCATCCGAAGCTTCCGGTTTGGTCGGGCAGACTGGCCGTTTGTCCTCCACGGCACAAGAAATTGCCCATCTCGAGAATCCTCGGAATCGGTCATTCCGCTGTTTTCCTACCGGGCTGCTAAAATGTGCGCAACACCATGCACTGGATCCCTCTACCAAGCCTCTTGCAGGTCGCGGACCGCAGAGTGCAGGGAATGCAACAAGATGTCTGACATCAATATAGCAGTCCGATGAAGCTGCAGCTGACTGGATAGAGTAATGGGCGTGGACCCTGCTCGTCGGCTCCGGGCTGCTGTATTGAGGCTGAACTGCAGCTGTTGTTAGCCCGGCGTGTCAGACTCGACGCGAGACCCATCAAGGTGCGGAGGGTTGCGGCCAATGTTGCTTTAGCACGCCTCACCCACACGACGTCGCCAACAATGCTGCTGACTGGGGGCAGCAACTCAGCAATCGAAGCCTTTGGCCTTGCTGGACAATCTTCTCCTTGCCTGGACGTCTATCTACAGCTCAGCTGGGATCCGGAGAGGACATAGGTCATCTACAGACGCCAGACCGAATACATTCTATACCTCCCCAACCCTCTTCATACATGTCTTCTTCGTCAAAGTTTTGTCATGGCGTCTCTACTGCAACGTGTTTCTACTTCAGGCAAGGGGCCAAAACGTCGCGCCTGTGATGAATGTCGTAAGTCTTTCTGCAGCTGTCCCGGCTTTATCTCCGCCACGAATCAAAGGCCGCTCGGAAACCTATCCCGGAGACACTACTATATGTACGGAGTACTCATGCTACACATACTCAGGATCAAGAAAATTAGCTTGTTCAAAGAACCCCGGGGGTTGTGCAAGATGCAACCGGGAAGCCATCACATGCGTTTACTCGCCCCAGAAGCCGATGGGACGGCCCCGAAAGCGCCGCGCTGTTGAGCATTCTGCTGTGTCTCACAGTAGCTCGATAGTAGGAGTCTCTTCAGATAAGGCATCATCTGTTACCCAAGATTGCGACTGTCTACCTCGAATCAGCAACGGCGCTAGTGTTGACTACCTGGATCTCTTGCCTGATAATTTCAGTGATATCGACAGCACCTCTTTATTCCCTTCCTCACAGCTTTCATATCCCGATATATCTGGCCATGATGTCGACAGCCTTGGCGGATCTGCCTTCCTGCTGGGCTTCGATGGCGCGGAGGTGCTACAAGGTATCAGCTTCAGCGGACCGGAAGCCACATCTACATCAATACCAAGGCATATCCAAGACTCCCTACAACAAGGTGTGCCGGACAACGCTCGGCTACAGGAGGAGCCTCTTCCGTTGATGTCGAGTGGCATCTCCAGCACCGTCATTTCCCCCGAGCTTTCAACAGATCATGCCTTTGATCAGCTGCGACCACTTCCTAATACCGTTTGCGGGTGTCTGTCATCCTTGTACCTGGCCCTCGAGTCGCTGAACCATCTACCTTCTGACGTTCCGTCCGCGATGAGGACGACCAGAAGTGCTACCAAGGTCGTTCAAGATGCCCTTGACTGCTCTTATTGTACCAACTCCTTCTGGCGTGATCCTTTACAACCGCCTTCCATACAGTCCTTGCAGAATATGATGTGCTTCGGCGCGCTACTCCCATCTGCATGCAACGCCTATGCCACCATTCTTGACATGATCAACAGCGCTACCGATGCTGCGAAGAAAAGTAACGAGCAGATATTCTTCTCATTCAATGATATCGGGGGACTATGGGGCCTCCTTGCCGATGAGCCGGGTTCATGTTCCGCACTCAAGGCATATGACAGCAAGTCCCTTGATCCCGACACCTGGAGAGAAGCGGCTCGGTCGATCCTCAATCTGGATGTGTATGGCTTGGGGGGCAAGACTGGCAGTTCACCCACGGTCAGGCACCTGCAACAGGGCTTGAAAGATGTCGTGAACGACCTGGACCGCATAGCGAAAGCGCGGCACCACAAGGTGGACGAGCTTTTGGCCGCCGGGAAGCTACCCGAGCGTCCCAAATACCTGCTGCATCAGTATATACCACTTCCGCGTGAACAAAGGAACTGCGTGAGGGTCATCGAGTTTGCCCGCATGGCATTGGACAGGCTTGTCATCCAATGACTTGGATGGAATGGGCGCTCGACTCCATGCATGTGAAAGGTGTCGATGAAGCAGCGAGGCACGTCAACACGGGAATATATACGCTGAGAAGAATAACGAACCGAAAGCATGAAGTATGTGTTCATCAAATGCTGAGCATGCCATGCCGACATATGCAAAATGAGATTGCCAAATAATGTCCCATGATCCACAATATAGAGCGAGGTGCCCTAACTTCCGGAACTCCTATATTTTCAAAAAATGCTCTCATTTCCGCCATAAAAGCTGGAACCTTTTAATCCAAGATGATTAAAAAAGAAAAAAAAAAGGCGCAAGCTGTTGTCTTCCAGTTCCGCCACAAGTCATTCCCCTTCATCCCTCAAACCCAAGAGATCCAGCTCCGTCTTGACTAATCGCTCAAACTCCTCCCTATCGATTCCACTGGCCTTGGAAAGCATGTATAAGCTATGGATGGTCCTTGAAACATGCTGCTTGACTCCAAACTCATTATGCTCCTGCCTACCCGCTGATTCTTCCAGTTTGGCCACCGTATTGGAGGTGTTGGACGATGCGCTCGAGTGAGGACGGGGGTGTTGGAGTGCGAATTCGGCTTTGACGAGGCCTGCTTGGGCGTGATGCTCAGGGACGTGCATTTTGGAAAGTCCAGTGTGCATTTCGTGCTGGGCGGGAGATGGCAGGTCCATTAGCTCTGCCTGGGCTTCTTCGTCGGGATCGTGGTTGTCCATTGCTGGCTGGACGTCAGCGTATTGGGCAAAGTACTCGTCTTCAGCGGCAGAGGTTGTTCCAAGTGTTTCGGTGTGAGCGGCGCCGTGGGCGGGAGAGCGGCTCACAGCTGGCGTCCTAGCAGGTGTCTTGTCATACATATTCCAGTAGTCGTCGTCGTCATCGTCGTCATCCCCGGCCGCAGAATGCCCATTCGTCGTCTTTGCATATTGTTTCGCGCTGGCAAGCGACTCTTTATACTGGCGCTCGGCCTCTGCGATGGTCGACGCGCCCCCAAAATGCGAAAAGGGCGCCGGACTATGCGAGACGGTAACTTCGCCGATGCGCCACCCGTCCCCGCCTCCGTCGTTGACGCAGTATACTAGCTGGAAGGCGAGGTCGAGGTCGGGCAGCGCGACGAGCGCTTGCAGGGTCTCGTGGTCGAGACGGCGGTAGCGGATCTCGGCGTCGTGGTCCCAGTCGACTTCGACTTCGCCCGAGACGGGATGCGATTCAAGACTCGGTCCTTGCACAATCTCGGTGAGCCGGGCGATGCTGGCGGCGTCGTAGCAGAGCAGACGGAGCCAGGGCTCGGTGCTTTGGTCAGAGAGGAGCTGGACTCTTTGGCGGAGGATGGGCGAGAGGAGAGGCAGAACTTGGGGTGATGGCTCGGGAGATACGGCGGCTGCTGGAAGTGCTGGGAGGATGGCGGCGAGCAGGGCTGCTTGGTCCGGCGGGGAGATGCTGGCTACGGCCATGGCGCCTTGGTGATGTGAGCAGGTAGGCAGTTGGTGCTCCTGGTTTGCGGGTCGTAATGGTTTCAATTATTTTGCGTCGGTGAGTTGGTGGGGGAGGGGGGGAAGGTTTTGTTTCTTTTTTCTTTTTTTTTTATCTTTTTTTTGTCAAGTTTTCCACGACAACAAAAACCTTATCTTATAAGACAAAAGCAAAGAATGTTGCGATAGAGGAAGAACAAAGTGCGAATTGGACGTCAATTGTTTTTCCTCGTCGGTGAAGTTGATCGTGTGCCTGTTGTCACATGCTCGTCTGCCAAGCTAGCGTTGATAGCTTCTGTGCGCTTGCGGGGCAGGACGCAGGATGGGGATCTGTGGAGACGGGCGCTTCTGAAATTAATTGGCCGGCGGTTTCACGCGACGGGGGCAGCCGGCGTGAATAACTGGTTTCCAATTACTGTTGCGGCGCGCACGTTGCGGGCTAGGAGCTTTGAGGGCCAGCGCTCGGGCTAAAGGAGGCTTTGCTGTTCTTGGGCTGGCTTCCGCTTAATTGTTTGCTCGTCTTGCTTGCGGGGGTTCTATTCTGGACGGGCGGAGCTTTACGAACCCTGGTTGCGTTGCGGAGTACTGGGTACTGGGTACTGGGTACCTGGGTACCTGGGTACCTGGGTACCTGGGTACATGCAGGGTAGCTTTCTCCACTTGTGTGATCAGGGTAGACTTGGTCTCTGTAGGGCCACGTTACATCATCTACTTGATCAAAGGAGCAGGCTGGTTATAAAAATCCAGCATCTATCGATTATTAATCGCTATGGCTAGGGGCGGATAGTTGAAAGGGGCGCAGGAGGTATTGTTGACGCCCGGTGCTCCTGAGCCGCTGCAATTGTACCAATCAGCAACGCCCTGCCAAGTTCCCCGTTTACCGATGACGATGTTCAGTTCAGACACACAACGTCATTTTACCCCCCCACGACTTTACCAACCACGTAGCCCGACTTCCACCCATTCAGCCTGCATCTCTTGCGCATCTGAACGATCACGACTGTGCGAGGGCTCGATATCCTCGCCTTCTACGCGATAGACGGGCTCTTTGCACTGGGACTATCTGTCCGGCCGAGACACGAGTTGTTGATTTTCCCGCCGAGTCCTTGGGACACAGCCGACGAGCTGGCTATCTCGGCATGCGCACATGAGGCAGCGCCTCGAGAAAGCCGCATGTCAGGCAGCACGGGCGCGACCCGCCTCAAAGATGAAGGCACGAGGCTCCAAGTCGTCTCAGCCGGCGCCATAGCCGGCCTCGTCTCCCGGTACGAAAACACCACCATCCATATCCACCCATGAAGCAAAGAGGGCAGGGGAAACCAAGTCGAATTTCTTTTTTTGTTCTATTTTTTTTTTTTTGCGAATGGAACTAGACAAAGCTAACACTTGCGTCTCTGGGATTTGAAAAAAAAACAAAAAATAAAAAATAAAAACCAGCTTCGTCGTCGCGCCCCTCGACGTCATCAAGATCCGCCTCCAGCTCCAACCATACTCGCTATCTGACCCTCTTGCGCCGCGCCGCACCGCCCCGGCCTACCGCGGAACGGCGGCAACGATACGACACATGCTCAAACACGAAGGCATCACGGCCCTGTGGAAGGGCAACGTGCCGGCCGAGCTGCTGTACGTGTGCTACGCCTCAGTCCAGTTCACCACGTACCGCACCACGACGCAGTTCCTGCAGACCGCCCTGCCGACGAGGCTGCCCGATGCGGCGGAGAGCTTCGTCGCCGGCGCATCGTCCGGCGCCCTGGCCACGGCCGTCACGTACCCTCTCGATCTGCTCAAGACGAGGTTCGTCGCCCAGGGCCGCAGGAGGGTGTACCCGTCTCTGCGGGGCGCGGTGCGCGACATCCGGCGCGACGAGGGGCTTCGCGGCTTCTTCAGGGGCATCGGTCCCGCGCTGGCCCAGATCGTGCCCTTCATGGGCATCTTCTTCGTCACGTACGAGGGCTTGAGGGCCCGGCTGGCGGGCCTGCGTCTGCCCTGGGGCAGCGGAGACGCCACGGCCGGCGTGGCCGGCAGCGTCGTCGCCAAGACTGCCGTCTTCCCGCTCGACCTTGTCCGGAAGCGCATCCAGGTGCAGGGTCCTACGAGGGGCAGTTACGTGTACCGTGATATACCCGAGTATTCGGGCGCCCTGCGAGCCATCTCGTCCATTGTGCGGGCAGAAGGCTTCAGGGGCTTGTACAAGGGTCTGCCCATCAGTCTTGTCAAATCGGCGCCGGCTGGTGCTGTTACAGTGTGGGCGTATGAGCGGAGCCTCAAGATGCTCATGGGCTTGGACTCGAAAGAGAAGATTTCGAACGGGTGAAAGGAGAACATCAAGAGTAGCGGCACCGTGTATGATTTTATCCCTTTTGCCGACGTTGCTGTCTGTCAAACTTGGAGTAGCGAGCTGGCCAAGGCTCTGTATTTATAGATGTCCTCATTCGGGCAACCCGGTCGATGAACACCATGAATGACCGTTGATGCCCAGGTCTTCAAGCTCAAACTAGCTCTCTTTTTTTTTCTTTTTCCAATTTAAAAAACTGTCGCCCGAACCAGTTTTCTCATTATTCTATCAATCATTTGTTCTCGTGGTTTGATGTCCTCTTCACCAGGTCTCCCTGCCCAGCGCCCTGTTCGTCTCGTCCGCGCGGGCGATGCACTCCTCCATGACGAGCCAGAACTTGTCGACGTCCATGGACCGGGGGATCCGGACGCCTTCTTCCCCCGGCGGCAGCGCCGTGGCTACGGTGCGGCCGGTCTGTGTCAAGCCCTCCCTTGCCTGTTCGGCGGTGCCCTCCGTCACGACGGTGACCTGGAAGCGCTCCCGGTGCTGGGCGCCGCGCTCCTGACGGGGTCCCATTCGCGGAAGGCGATCTCGTCGTCTGTGCCGATCAGCACGGCTGCTACGGCGATGGGGTCATGAAGCGGTGGGCCGGCGGTGATGCCAAAGATGTCGCTGTAGCCGTCAGCGCCCCCGCCCCGCCCCTTGGTCTTTGTTTTCTTCTTGTCAGGGTGATGGGGATGACATACGCATAGGTCTTGGCGAAAAAGTACAGCAGCTCGACGAGCATCCTTCGCAGAAGCGTCTTTGCCTGCCCTTCCCGGGGCCCGTCCGCCCCGTACAGCAGGAGGTCGCGCACCTCGTCGGTCGCCAGGGCCTGGTGGCTCAGGTCGAGCGGCACGACCGTCGTCATCCTGGCGACGTGGTGGTTGTGGAACACCTCGGCGGCGGCCTCGGGGTCGATGAGGATGTTGAACTCGGCCCAGGGCGTGATGTTGCCGATGCGCTCCTTGTGGTCGACCATGCCCATGACGGCGTCGGAGAAGCCGCCGCCGAAGGAGCCGCCCATGAGACTGAGCCCCTTGATGTGCGCCGTGACGTCCGGATGCGTGCGGAGCAGGGCGCCGACGTTGGTGAGAGACCCCGTCGCCACGATCCAGGCCGTCTCCCTCGGCTGCGCCATGACGGCTTCGTACATGGCCTCGACGGCCGGCCTGGCCAGCGGCTCGCACTGCGGCTGCGGGAGGAGATCTGTCCCGTCGAGGCCGGACTCGCCGTGCACGTCGGGCGCGTGCACGGCTGGGCGCTCGAGGGCTTTCGGCGATCCGCGGTAGAGGGGGACGTCGTTGTGCTTGCCGATGGCTGTGAGGACCGACGCCGCGTTCCATGTCGTGTGGCTGCTCGCAAGGACGTCAGAGTCCCGTTTGTATGGTACGGTTTTTCCTTTTTGCCGGGTTGGGGTGGGGGAAGAGGTTTGCAGTGGTCTTTTCTTTCTCCTTACTCTAATGAGGCGTTGCCAAAGACGGTTGATATGCCGAGCAGCTTGATGCCGGGATGGTGGGCGGCCAGCAGCATCGCGAATACGTCCTACAGCAACAGGGTCAGCCATCTCATGCAGAGAAGCTATTGCGCTCGTGAAGAAACTGGAAAATGTATGGTTATATTGTTTCATGCATGGACCGACACATCCGTCTCCAGCGAAGCGAACCGTTCGGTAGAATGAAACCCAAACATTCCCCAAGGAAAACGATAAAAGGAGGTCAAATCGAGCAGCAAAGGCAAAGTAAAAGAGAGAGATCGCGCGGATAAAACTAGATAGACAGTACCTACATCATGGCCTGGGTCACAGTCCAACCACACGGGGACCGGCGGTGCATGCCCATTAACACCAACACCGTCCATCTCTACCAAGCGTCTTGTAGGCGTGAGACTTCTGGTCTTTGCTCTAAACCATTGCCTGCCAAAGCACTCAAGGTTGTAATGTTACCAAGGACTAACGAAGCAGGTATAGATTACTATTTCTTCTCTAGCCTTTCCCCAGTCCAATAACCACTTCTCGAGACTTGGCTCTGCTGAAGCTGTTGAGGATACGTGGAAGGAAAGGGAAGGCGACGAAGGGGACGGAAAGGAAAGAAGAGGGAGCATCGAGGGTTTCCAGACTGTTGAGGCTTTGCGAGGGGGGGGTCAAGACGACGCGGGAAAAGAAAGTGTCGCATCCCGTGTGCATCGATGCATTGAGGCTGTTCGCCGACGTCGCTTCGGTTTTCCCCGGGCTCCGTCATCTGGCTCCGTCATCTTCAGATCCAGCGGTGGGGCTAGTCTGGCAGAATGACATTAAACATGGCTCTCGCACATGCAAACCATCGCTACCGCTTGCCGATTTAGGCCTGCACATAAGATGAGGGGAAGGAACAATGGTCGTCGGCCCGCAACCTGCCCCGCAAACCGCCCCGCGCGGGTGAAGAAGCAGATGGGAGCGGAGAGAATGGATCGTTGTCGACTCTGACTGATACTGGACTGGAGACACGGATCAATACGAGTAGGGGCAGGTCATGCGGCATTGCACCGAAGCGTGGATCCCCTTGTCGGTCGTGATGCAGCCATCCGCACAGCCTCTGAGAGAAAAAAAAAAAATTCGTTCCTTCATGTCATCAACTCCATCTTCTTTGGTGGCTTACGTCTGTATCGTCGTCACATCGATGCCGTACAGCTTAGTTCTTGATCATCGGGAGACATAATGGTGACAACGACCCGTGGGACAACCTGTATTACGACTTCTTGCGCTGCTCCATGACTCGCAGCACATCTGCCGCGTTGTTGGCGTCGCCCTTTCGCTTCTTTGGTCCTCTCTTCCTTTGAGGTTTCCCGCCTCGGCCTCCACCTTCGCCGCCCCCGCTTCCCCACGACGCGAGCTTGTGGTCTTCAAAGTCCTCCTCGTCTTCGAATCTGCTGGTTCCAAAGCCCATGTCCAGGTCGTCGTCGTCTCGGGCCGCCATCTGGAGGAGCTTCTTCCGCCGCTCCTCGGCCTCCTTGTCCTTTTGCCGTGTTTCCTTGTCATCTTCGCCTTCGATGCGCCGCAGTGTTGCTGCCTTCTTGATTGCTTCCAGTATGGTGGGATCCGACATGGCCGGTACCCGAGCTGCCTCTTCTGATATAAGTCCTGTTTTTGAATCTTTGAAGTAGTTCTTCGAGAGAGGCTTGGGCGGCGGTGCCGTTTCCGTACAGGCGTCGGACTCCCTCCTTGGAGCTTCGCTTTTCGGTTGTGTGGCCTTTGTCGAGTCATCGCTTTCTGAATCTGAGCTTGAGTCATCCATGCCGGCTAGAGGATCGTAGTCATCTCCAGCATCACCGAATATATTCACTTCCCCATCATCATCTTCTGCCGCGGGTTTTTCCACTTTCCTGAACTGCTCAGGAACCTCCATGCCAAGTGGCTTGGCATCCTTGTCCGGCATCGGTAAATCATTATTCACCTCCTCTATCTGCTCTCCCGGCTTAAGCTTCCTGATCTTGCGTTTCTCGTGGCCATCCGCGTCGACAATGATGAGTACTTCCCTTCCTTTGCTGTCCCTTTCGATCCGCGTACCCAGCTTTTGTGTCATGCCTATTTTGCGAAATCGATCACTTAAAGCCGGCTCGGCTGCTGCTTTTGCCGCCGCACGGGCTGCTTTGAGCTCAGCCAAGATCTGGTCTCTTGTTCTCTTCTTACCCGTGACAACCGTAGAAAGCTGGCCCTTCTTTTTGTCTGCTCTTTCTCTCTCAATCGCTTGGACCTCCTTCATTTCTAGTTGCTCAAACTCGTCATCTATGTGTCCTTCTTCCCGGTATACTGCCTGTTCGCTTGACGCGTCAGACGATTTCTTGCTGTAAATATCTTCGCCTTTCCTTATTCTTTCGAGAAGCTTAAAATCAAGGCCCTTGACCAAATGAGTGCTCTCCAAGTCACCGCCAGCAATCTGGAATCGTAACTTTTCGTACGTGTCCTTGTCTATCTCTTCCTTCTTGTATGACTCTTCCAATGATTTTAATCTCGTCTCCCTGCTGTCCTCGACTTCTTGGCGGCCCTGTGCTCGATCGACATAGCCATCTCCAAGTCTGGCGCCTTTGGGGACAGACGTCTTGAGATTCTTGGCCGGTCGACCGGATTGGTTGCGCGCAGCCAGTTGACGCGCGAATTCAGATTGTCCTCCGGCGACGGACCGCGGAGTCATGGGTATGCTTGATCGTTGTCGGGAGCCCAGCGTGGTACCGCCAACAGGCTTTGGTCCAGGAGAGGACGGGCCATTATTGGATGTCGTCGAAGATGCCGAGTTAGAAAGCATCAACTTGCGGAACTGTTCATTGTTCATAATGACGCTCGATGACGGCGTCGCAAGCCGAATGGGGGTTAAAGATCAGGCCTGTGTCGCTCCGTCAAGAGCAGGTCGATGAGGAAAAGTTTTGGTTTTTCACGTGTGTCTTGAACTGTGCATAAGGATAGGGCGCGAGGTTACCATTAATTATATATGCCGGAGCCTAATTCAGTGACGCCACAGGGGTTGGTTTGCGAATGTCAGCGACTCGGCCTCGCTACACTCACTGTTCACCCACTGTACACTCACTGTACACTCACTGTACACTCACTGTAATCCTTCGTTGGCGCCTGGAATCCACTGTACACTTTTCTGCAAGAATTAGATAAGAGCAAAGGAACGGGTTAGCACTCCCATCTGTCTCGCAAAACGTGGTCGTCGACTTCGGAAATCTGGCGAAACAGCCGATCAGCGCAGACTCGATTGACACACCCCAGAAATCTTTAGACCTCGACGCGGCTTGACAGGAACAGGGACGTGTAGTACGATTCCTTCGTCATTATAATTCTTCGTCATGGCCGTCGATTGCTAATAATAACCTCCAGATTCAATCAGCCTTGAGCCCCAAGACCCTTTAGCGGAAGGCTAGTGACAGCCATTGACAGGCGATGATCAGACGCTATCAACCAAATTCAAACGAGTGCCACTTGTCCTGAACCCGGCTTTGGCTGCCGTTGAACGTGGCGTATGGATTCCTCCCTCAATATCACACCCAGGGGCTGACCTCACAAGGACACTATCACATAAGTACAAACAGAAATGGCCAAAATCAGGAAAATCTTGTCCGTTTAATACTGCATGGCGCATGCCAAATGTCATTGGACGCAGGATGTTCTCATGAAAGTCCTATACTTGTTGGCTCCCACGAAAAACATGCCATCCAGCTCTGGAGCTCTGGAAATAAAGGCTTTGACCGGGCATCCCACCCAGATTTTCATTCTCTCTCATACTAATAGTGAATCCCAAGGCATAACTCTGCTTAGTGGTGATGAGGCGGCGGACTCGACAGTCCGAGGCCTTGGGAGTCCATGGAAAGAGGCACAAGCAAGCCCATGGTGAGGCGGCCGCACACACGAAAGATATCCTCTGGCCCTGAGTGGCAGACCCAGGACTGGACTGGACTTCTCGTCCTGCATCACGGTAAGGTCTTCAGTTGTTGGACACCACTCGTAAACTATTTAATATTAAAATTTCTGGGCGGCGCTGTCAACGCCACGGTCCTTGGCCATGTTTTCCTTTTGACGCTCCCCAACCAATAAGCAACGCAATCCAGGCCGCCGGTGCTGCTAATAGTTCAACATTGCTTTTCTTTTCTTGCTAGCGTAGAACCATCCCAGTTGGGCTTGGTCGTGAGTTGTCTTCACAACGGCTGACAGACGAGTTCTCGGCTATGGTTCGACTGTGCGATATTCTACGAAAGAACTCGTTTCGGCGTCCGATCGCCAGGTCACAATACCAACTTAAGCAAGTACTTGGCACCTCATATTCGAGACCTGCGTGGATATCGGAAATTACAGCTCATCAGCCGGCCACAAGATAGGCAGGTCGACCGCAAAGTTTTGTGCGACTGTAGCTCAGTCTGTCCCTATCTCACTCCCTGGAAATGCTCTCGTCTCTCGGCACTATCGGTCGCCAACTATATACCCATCGATAGAGAGCCATATACGGATAACAACATTTAATGCTACGTCCCATGTCCGGCCATAGACAATAATTATAGCGTCAGAAATAGTGTCACGAAACGAAGCATTAATGTAAGGGCAAGAACTTGCAAGGAATAGCGATGTGAAACCAAGATGGTGCGAGAGTGTAAAAATCTGGCTCGCCATCAGCGAACCCTCAGCACAGGCTCTCAATAATCAACGAGCTTCGGCTTTTAACCGTTTTGGAATCGACCTGAAAGTTCCGCAAGCAGCGGCCAAAATGCATCTTCCCATTGGCAAGATTCCTGATGGTGTCACCACATCGACCTCAGGCCCTACGCCTGAAAAGGTATTGACCGAGCGATCCAAACAAGCGACTGAGAAGCAATGCTACGCGAAGCACGGAGGATCACATTCACTATCAAGCGACATGTAGCGTCGTTCTCGAGTTGTTCTCGAGTCTGGCATGTTCCATCTTCAAGCGTGTCGAACTGTACTGCTACTCGAGTGATTAGTATATTGTGTTTGAAACTTAATCTATGAAATGATTTAACCAACGCGAAATTCTACATTTGAGCTGAAACAAATGACTAATATTCGCTGCCAGATGACAGATAGCCATGGTCTTCCACTGGCTAGGTACCTAACTAGGTAGGTAGCCTTGAGCACTCTTCGTGGTATAAATGTTCCAGTTCCTTAGCGCAAGCCTCGAGTCTGGAAAGGTTAGAAGGAACTAGTAGGCAACGGTCGAGCCTTGATTATGAGGACGTCGGAGGCGGTTCGAGGCATAAGGGCATTGTCACAAAATTGTCTATAGTCTGTACTTTGTCCCCGCTACTAATCACTAGCTTGCACTAGAATCCGATGCTGATTGGCTCAAATTGCACAAACTCGATTGTAAGATACCTCTATGACGTAGCGTTTCCCTTATTCGGATTCGATTTGTCGGCACTTTCTGAGTACAATGTTCGTGGCATTGGTGTAATTTTTGCATTGTAGCCTTGGGTTCAAGCAACTTACATCTTTCATCCTGTACTTCCCTGATGACTGGACCGTGAGTGATCTAGCTCAGCTGTTGTTCATTCCTATTGTTTTGTTTGAGTATGTGAGGAACCAAAGCAGGCAACATCGTCCAAGAGCACATCCGTCATACTATCATCATTTGCTCAGGGTTCTGCTTCCTCATCTCTGTCGCAGCAAACTCATCGACAACGTGCAGACAAAATGCCTTTATTCAGCAAAAGGAACGACGACGACGGCAGTCAAAGCAGCCAAGGCCACAGGGACTCCATGGCTGGGACCGAGCAGTCACAGCCAGACGAGCACACTCGCCTGCTCCCGAACCGCATCGACACAAGCAGAGATTCGAGCAGAGCGCTTCTTACGCCGGATGATCCTGCGGTATCACCGTACAACCTTTGGAGTATTCGTATTCTTCGCTATCTCACACTGTTATTCGCCATGGCCACATTCGCATGGTGGATTATTCTCCTGGTTTCAACGTTCGCGACACCACCAGGATTCCACTCCAGAGGAAGTGGATTTCTTGCTTTCAGCTTTACTACCTTAACATTTGCCAATATGGTCATTGTTCTTATTTTCTTCGGCGTGCCAGCAAAGGCAAATCGGATTCTATCATTCGTACTGGCCGTATGTTACAGCTCCATGACCCAGCATTGCGATGCTCCATGCTACAAAGCGGTTTACTAATCTGATTTGGGTGCAGTTCCTACTTCTTTTTGACATGATTATTCTCCTTGCTGTGCAGAAAACAAGATACGAAGAAGGCTGGGTCGGAACGGTCAGTGTTGTCTGGGCTCTGCTGATGAGCCTCTGGGGAATGCTCACGGATCGGATGGTTAAATGGGGCAAAGAGGAGGAAGAGGAGCGACTGACCGGACGCGCTGAGACAAGACGGACTCTCACCGAATGGTCTGCCGTCATGGTATCTACTGTCGCTTATGTTGTCATGGTCGTCGCTGTCGTTCTCATAACACTCACCATTATCCTGCGCGCTTTGGATGCTGGCCTCGCCGCACCCGGGAAAATGTATGGTGTCGATAGGGACAAGTACCGCATCCATATATATTGCCAAGGAGACAAGTCCAATACCCTGGGAGAAGCAGTGCCAACGGTACTTTTTGAAGGGGGAGAATGGCCTGTCGAGAACGGCTTGTGGAGATTTGCAGACGACGCTATCAAGAACGGCTCCATTTCTCGATATTGCTTCGCGGACCGCCCCGGTATGGCGTGGTCTGACACAGCACCATCCCCCCTGTCCGCTGGATTTGCCGTCGATGTTTTGAGCGAAGCTCTTGCTAAGGCTGGCGAAACGGGACCATGGGTCATTGCCAGCGCAGGTATCGGCACCCTCTATTCAAGAGTGTTCTCGTCTCGTCATGGCCAGGATGTCAAAGGTTTGCTTCTCATAGACCCTCTTCACGAAGATCTTCTCGACCCATTGGCATCCGCCGGACGAGGTTTCTTGCTCTGGTTGCGAGGTGTCATATCTCCCCTTGGATTAGAGCATCTACCTGGTGCCATACTCAGAGGTCGAAATTCGCGAGATCGTATTTACGGACGATCAGCAGACCAGGGCAGCAAGTTCATCTTCGCCAAACTTCAAGAGAGTTTAGTCCTTGAGTCGTTCACGAAGCGGGATGTTCAAGGCAGCCGTCAGATTCAAGACAAAGACACTGCGCTGGTTCTTGTAAGTTCTGGGAGAGAGATTAAGCGCAGCAAGCAGTGGGAACAAAAGCAGAGAGACCTGACAACGTTGACTGAAAACCTCAAGGGGTGGGATATCGTTGATGATGCACCCCACGAAGTATGGGAGACTTCGAAAGGAAGGGACCAAATTGAGCGCAGGCTAAGGGCATTGGTGAGGGGAAAGTAAGCAGACGATGTAACGGGCCAAGATTTTTGAATACGGTATCGGGCCGTAGGAGCTCTGTGCTAGGATGGCAATTTGTGAGATTTGGAGTTGAGCACGAGAATGTCATGAATTGAAGCTGATGATATTAGGATAATGTAATGAAATTAATTGTGTAATAATCAATGCGCAGCTCTAGCTCCGTCTGTCACAGAGCAAGAAGCCCTACTAGTTAGTATTCGCGACGCCATAATTCTTCATATGTAACAGGTGAGGACATTCGGACATTCGAACGTATGCAGATGTCAAGGTTGGCACAACAATGCAGTTGAGATAGGAGTGGCAGCAAGATACCTTTTTGGTCGCACCAACTCAAATGCTAGATACTTCACAGTTCATTGTTAACCACAGATAGATGACATCACTGGTACGCGGTCGCGACTCGCTCCATTTCGCATTGGCATCTGCGAAAGAAAATCAGAACCCATCGACGACTTTTGCGCCAACGGGGAGGGGAGCAAAGAACGAATTGTGACCGGGAACGTCATCGCTTCGTACACGTGTATTCGGTTTGCGGATCGTCGTGCTCAGCGTCCGCCCCACGAGTCTCGACTCTCGTCGCAAAACCCGCATTGCACAACGAACTTCTCAACAGAGGTTACAACACGGGCTTCACAACATATGAGGAACAGTAACGAATTGGCGAAACTTCCGCGTCCGTGAATTCCTGGTACAAGACGAGCATTCAGCGCAAGACATCACCAAATAGACTGACGGCAACGCGGCCCAATTGAGGCCCTGCCGTAGCATCGTAGGTCCAACACCATGGCGTCGACTCTCCAAGCCTCCCACGACCTCCTCGTCGCAACGGGCCCGTCCCCGTCCATAGTCCGCGTCAAGAACATCCGGTCTACCGTCCAGGGCCCCAGCGACGCATGGGGCCGTCCCAACAGACCGCAACCCATCACCATCTCCGTCACCGTCTCCCTCAACAGAGCCTTCGGGTCTACATCCACCGCCGACGCACTCGCCCCGGACACAATCCACTACGGCCTCCTGAGCAAGGCCGTCCTCGCAACGCTCGCCCGGCTCGACGGCCAGAAGTCGAGCCGCGCAGAGCTGGCCCTCCCGGGTGTGCTGGAGAGGATCTGGATCGACCTGACTGGCTTGGACACGCGCGGCACACCAGCGAATGAAGGGGGCGCGCCCTTTCTGCAGCTTTGCTTCGTGAAGAGCCTGCACGTGGTGGCTCGCCTGCCGAAGGCGACTTTGCACGGCGAGGGCGTCAGCCTGTCGTGCACGGGCGTGTTTGAGCGGAGTGTCCTGGTGACGAGGGGGATGGCGCTGAAGCTGCATGGTTTGCGGGTTCCTGTCCTGATCGGCGTGAATCGGAACGAGAGGGAGGCGAAGCAGGGTGCTGTTGCCAACGTCGAGGTGGAGAGGTTTGATGAGGCGGGTGATTGCTATTGTGGTTTGGAGAGGGTTGTTGTCGAGGTATGTGTCGGCTGTCCCCGCGAAGCTGCCCCTCGCCGGGTTCCCCGATGTGACGATGTATGGCAAAACCATTGACACGCTCGACGATTCCCGATAGGCATTGGCGGACTCGTCATTCGAGACTCTCGAGGCGCTGGTGGCAGACTTGGCGGTACACATGAGGGCTCATTTGGCCAAGAGCCACAAGGCACCGCTCGATGGGCACGGGTGGCACTTGAACATTGCGGTTGAGAAGCCGATTGCTGTTGTGTTCGCGGATGCGCCGTGCGTGGAGCTGAGGATAGGAACGAATGACGTGAGCTCAGCATAATATGAAGACCGGCGTTGGCCTTGACAGACTGGACACGACCATGCATGCATATTGTGAATGTCAACGTCCAACTGGTAATAGTTGTTGTCTATTGCAAAACGGAGGGTCTGATCAATATATAGGTATCTAACGACGATTATTCCAACCTATTTTCAAGTAATTCTAAGCATAGCCTGAGCATCTATGTAATACATCTAGTCTTTATATAACCACCAAACGCCGTAATAATATAAGCAATGGGGGAAAAAACATACTGGGACAAAGATTCAAGTACGAACAGGGGGAAGTTAGTGGAGCCAGAGACCCGGCGCCAGACTCATCTACAAATCGGCCTTGTCACATTGTGGCACGTCGTCATTGGTGATTTCACGAATAAATTCAGGGTCCGGGTTGAACATGATAACATGGAAGTGTTCGACGGCGTGGATGGACTTGAGAGCTGCCCAGTTCTTGAACCATAGTACCTGCAGAATTATTTCAGTCAGTTTCTGGTCAAATTGCCCGATACCGTTCTTCAAGTTAAGCAATGGGCAAGAAAAACATTAAAAAAGGGAGAGAAAGAAAAAAAAAAATAAAAAAACGAGTCTTACATGGTTCGCAGGAACTCGTGATTTAAACTTTCGCGTCACAAAGTCGTCGATTTCCGCCCTGGCCCGATCACGCAGATCGCCCGTCATCGGGTCGGCTTCGAGCTCAAACTTGGTCCATACCACGAGGTGAACGATGCGGCTGTCAAGGCCGTACGGCCAGTCGTTCCAGAGAATTTTGACATCATCGTCGTACTGGAAAGGCGCTCCGCGTGGCTTGATGGGTTCTTGCCAGCACAAGCGCTCGTTCAAGACGAAAGCGGCAACGCTTCCATATCGTTTGGCCAGATTGAACGTGAAAGCCTTGTATCGCCGCAACTGGGAAGGAATCCTCTGGAACAACTCAAGCCTGTTCATCTGGACGATGGCCGTAACGTCTTGCCAAGTCATGATCTTGAAGGCGGCATCAGGCGTGCCGATGATGCGCCGGTCCTTCTCGTTAAGATCAGCGAGAAAGGGTGGACATTCAACGGTCGACTCATTTTGTGGGCAGTTTACTTGCCAAAAAGGAACGGCATCGATGGACCCCATTCTTGAGGGACAAGACGGCACGTCTAGAACCCTCGGAGATGATCCTACGGCGGGACGATTCTGGATGACGGGTGAAGCACTGAGACGAAAGAAGCTTTGGTATGCCGAAGTGGATGCTCGTACAGTTCTAGTATGGATTGACTAAACAGCAGGTGTGGGATGTGGGAGCTCAATGATATTTGACCGAGACGACTGCGGCTAGGACGAGATTGAAGAGAGAGGAGATCGGCTGCAAAGTGAACGTGAACACTGCTAGCGAGCGACTTGTGGAATCACATGCAGGTCGTCCATACACTTGGTGGTTCCTCGGCGAAGATCGGGAGGCCCGGGCCATATACGAAACAGAGCGTGAATGTTGCGGTGCAAAACTCACGAGGCGTTTCTCCTACTGCGAAAGAGTAGGTGTAGAGTTGTCCGCGGATTGGGTATGAGCAGGTATCGATAGGCGGAGATACGCTTTCCCGTCAAAACGCCGCGAATGCCTTTACATAATACGGCGCAGTCGGAACGGCCGCCAGGAAGTGATTGCAAAGTGGAGACGGGGAGACGTTCAGAGCTCGGTACAATAAAGCACTTCTTTCCCTGCGAGATTAATAGCAATCACCGGGAATTTCATGTATCGTGATAAGCTTCAAGTGCCCCTGTAAAAGAGGGAGGCATTGTATTGCAAATGTCTCACGACTTGATTTTTTTTTACGGGCAAACCCCCCTGCCGAGAAAATATGCTAAAAGTAGTCATTCAAGGGCTGTGAGGGTTGTATCCCTTTGGCTCAAATGTGACGGACCCGCATCGGCACTAGTACGAAGAAGGGAGGCACTTCCTTCTATCCGTTTCCCAAGAATGTCTGCAGAGAAAAAAGCACCTCCTATTCAGCTCTGGCCTGATTGGTCCATCTGGGGCCTTGCCGCAGCCAAAAGAATTGAACCCACCGCCAATCTTGCCATGTGCCAGCCAAGAGCTGCTATTTTCGCCTAATGTGTTCGGCTTCTCATTAATCAATCACCATTTCTCAGGGCGTGTCTTTGACGTTGCTATTTTTAATGGAGTGTTGAATCGACTCGTCGTCTTGGCATCAGTGAGGCCCGCCTGGCCCGCTTCGTACTCGGACCACCGACCACCGACCATCCAGTCATTATACACACATAATTGCCGAGTATTAACACGTAGTATTCCCTCACGGCGATAGTGAAGGGTACACTGCATGATGGATGGGCATGGCCGATGGGCATGGCCCGTCCGACGCCCTCGACGGAGCTCAGCTCCAAGGTAGGCAGCCTGAGCGATTATGGTCCCAGTCTAGCCCGTCTCTGTCTTGCAGCCCGCTTGGAGCTTGGAGCTTGGAGCTTGGACTGCTTTCGCTTGCTTTGATGATGAACAAGCTCAATCACAATCTCAACGGTGAACAAAGGCTGGACCATGGTTCAGTCAGGAGCAGGGATGACATCCTTGTTTGATGGGCCCATTCTGATCATCACCTATTGATGAAAAGAGTACTCCCAAGTACTCCTACTCGGAACGATTCACCGTACTTGCCATCGAAAACGACTGCTGATGATGCTCTTTGCTCTTCGTTTGACGCGCATTGCCGACGGCTGATGTTTTCATTCCCGGGCACGAGCGTGGCATGGCAGCCTGCTGCAGATATGTGTACCGTGGGATTGGGCCAGTCTCGTCCTCAACATTTCGAAATTGCCCGCCTCCTGGTCACACACCTTGTAGACAACCGGTGTGCTTATTGGCTTCTGGCTGCCGCGTCGTTATCAGCTCCTGACGTCAATGCGTTTGCCCCTCTCCGTAGAATATTGTGCACGTCAAGTCAAGGTGCTCCCGTGTCACTCGCCCGTTACTCGTCGTCCATCAAAGCTTTCCTGGGCATTGTCGGCATTTCGCAGCTTCGTTCTGGAGCTTCATTCTGGAGCTTCGTTCTGGAGCCGCACAAAAAGGCTTGCTGGGGTCACCGGGAACGAGATCAGTGCTTCCGAGAAACGTCTCGCGGGTTCCAAAATCTTGACCTCCAGTTTTGGTTTGCCTAGAGCTCTGCCGCCCGCACCCCACTGCTACTACCCACTCTACCCACCAACCTGCTGCGCCCCGCCTTCTCCTGGCACTGTACTGAGCCTTTCTTGTTTCGTGACAACCTTCACCGTCATTGTCTTGTCCTCTTCTCCTCAACCTCCTTTACTGACCAAGTTGTCTCCAACTATCTTCTCTTTCCACTTGCTGATTTCACAGCCGTGATTGAGCATAGACCTTGGCTTTCCACCAACTGCACAGGCTTTCCAGACTAAACACAATGGCCGGCGTTGTAAAGAGCGCTTTGCCTACGCACCTCAAGCCTACGGCCAGGGACGGCGATGACAATGGCTTCGAGAGGCGCCATCACGGCAAGACTCGCAGCCACATGGTGAGTGACATCAAATGTTTATAAAGCCTGAGACAGTTCCCGTCACAATGCTATCCTGGTGTGAACAACTCGCTTCCGTTGGCTGCTGTTGTCCTTGTCCCATGCCATTTCTCTCCACGTGCTATCAACCGATACATAGGTACTACAACAAACAAGCAGTCCGTGTTTGTTGCGCTTGACGACGACCCACCCTGAGTCATTTGCTTCTTGTCACGGGAGGCAGTGGACAGATGTGAAGGCCGGGTCGGGGAGAATGTTCCATGAACAAATGGCAGCAGGTACCGGGCAGCAGGTACTGGCTTATGGCGTTCTGATTCGTCTTCTTTGACAACGACGCACTGCCCATGGTTCGTTTCCATGGCTTTTGTTGATACCAACAAATGCCTGACAGTCAGATATGGGGAGTTGTTGTCCTACCTGGCTCGGGCTACATATGCCCTCTGTCAGCTGCAGCCGCAGCGCTCTCACCTAAACCAACAGTCACAATCATGTCTCAGCGATATAGAATCCGCAAACCTCGACTAACCAGACCTATCCAGGCGTTCGAGAACACCTCTACCAATGTTGCCGCCGCTCAGATGCGCAATGCTCTGACCAATCTTGCCGAGACTGTCAAGGACCCAAATGACAAGAAGGTATTGCATATCCCAGGAAGGAGTCGAGGTATTGGGCACAAGGGATAAAGCTGACTTGAGCCCGGTTTACCAACAGTTGTTCGAGACTGAAATGGACAATTTCTTTGCTCTTTTCCGGCGTTACCTGAATGACAAGGCCAAGGGCAATGCTGTGTACGTGAATTTGACCAAAACGTTTGACGGGCAACGTCCCGAAGCTGACCATTCATTATATTAGAGACTGGGACCGCATTGCTCCTCCCGCCCATGGCCAGGTTGTGGACTATGAGGATCTTCCCGACTCGGAGACGGTCAACTTTCTCAATAAACTGGCCGTCCTGAAGCTCAATGGTGGTCTCGGCACCTCCATGGGCTGCGTCGGCCCCAAGTCCGTTATCGAGGTCCGTGACGGCATGTCCTTCCTCGATCTATCTGTACGCCAAATCGAGTTCCTTAACCGAACATACGACGTCAATGTTCCATTCATCCTCATGAACTCGTTCAACACCAATGACGACACCGCGGCCATTATCAAAAAGTACGAGGGCCACAATGTCGATATTCTCACCTTCAACCAGTCACGATACCCCCGAATCTACAAGGACTCGCTGCTGCCGGTCCCCAAGGATTTCAAGTCTCCCATCTCCGAATGGTACCCTCCTGGCCACGGAGACGTCTTCGAGTCCTTGTACAATTCCGGTATTCTCGACAAGCTTCTGGAGCGAGGGATCGAAATCATTTTCCTGTCCAACGTGGACAACCTAGGCGCTGTTGTGGACCTGCGTATTCTCCAGCACATGGTCGAGACCAAGGCTGAGTACATCATGGAGTTGACCAACAAGACCAAGGCCGATGTCAAGGGTGGTACCATTATTGATTACGAGGGCTCCGTCCGCCTTCTCGAAATTGCCCAGGTCCCCAAGGAGCACGTCAATGAGTTCAAGTCGATCAAGAAATTCAAGTATTTCAACACTAACAACATTTGGCTGAACCTCAATGCCATCAAGCGCGTTGTGGAGAATGACGAGCTTGAGATGGAAATCATTCCCAACGGCAAGACTATTCCTGGCGACAAGAAGGGCGAATCCGACATTTCTATCCTCCAGCTTGAGACGGCAGTTGGTGCCGCCATTCGTCACTTCAATAACGCCCACGGTGTCAATGTTCCCCGTAGACGTTTCCTGCCCGTCAAGACGTGCTCAGATCTGATGCTGGTCAAATCTGATCTTTATACGCTCAAGCACGGTCAACTCCAGTTGAGCCCTGCTCGCTTCGGTGACGCGCCTCTGATCAAGCTCGGCAGCGACTTCAAGAAGGTGTCCGATTTCCAGAAGCACATCCCCTCCATCCCCAAGGTCCTCGAGCTCGATCACCTCACTATTACTGGTGCCGTGAACCTAGGGCGGGGCGTCACCCTCAAGGGAACCGTCATCATCGTGGCTACCGAAGGCAGCACCATTGATATTCCTCCCGGATCTATTCTTGAGAACGTGGTTGTGCAGGGTAGCTTGCGTTTGCTGGAACATTAAATGACGACAGTATGCAAGAGCTTAATACAACACGAAAATATCCTCTTCTTTTCCAGTTTTGTTCCCACTATGATGACGAAGTCTGCTGTCACAAGTCGTGTCAGGAAAAAAAAAATGCAAACAAATCCTTGTCAGTGTAACCTGATGCCATGATGGCCACCTTGGTCCGAAGAGGGAACTTGGAGAATATGCAAAACGGCACGCGACTTGAGTAACGTACATGACAAGGGGCGAAAGCAGTTCTGTCTGACGGCACACAAACATGAACCCGTTATATCTGTAATTGGCTGGCTGAGATTGGGAAAGCAAAGGAACTCGCATTTATTTTATTGCAACGTGCGCAGGTTTTACTAGATAAGTGTGATTCACAAATGGTCATAAATTATTATCTTAGTCCATTATTTGTTATTGTTTCAAGTAGGAATCTTGTTGAACGCATGGCAAAGAGTGACGTGATTGCTGGTGAAAGGTAGATCACGTATGGGACTCGCCCCCCTCTTAAGCTCGGCACGTCTATATTCAATGCGGGCCGCCAAGCAATTCGCGTTAGAAATGGAGACATGCTCAGCACTGGTTGATAGCGGGCGGTAAATCGACACACAGAGGTCATAATCGTTGCGCAGCATTGCGAACATATTATCCATGCATCATGAATGTGGGCGGGCAGGCGGGGCAGCGCTCCAGGGAGGCGAGGTCATGCGCAAGATACAGGAGGCTAGCTAATCAGAAGAGCGGCTCTGCGCCACAGCATCCCACACAGAAATCCACAATCCGCACCACCATCGAGATGCATGGCGAGAAGCAACCTCGGCTGCACATCTCGCGTCATGGTTGTGATGGGTGCCAAGTGCGCCTCCCATGTACACCCGCAGATTATCAGGGGGGCTCCTATCATGGTGGAATCTCTAGAAATAGAGTTGCAAGTATGGCTGTGGATGGAAAATGGATAGTGGGGCCCTGGAGGTACTTGTTACCATGGACTGATATACACTATAACCAGGCACTTTGGTAGGTACTAGAGATTATAAAAAAAAAAAAAAAGAAAAAGGGTACGTTGCAGACCGGCATATCCACGGCGGCGATTGGAAGTAGTCGCGCACGAGCCAAGCAGAGAGAGGAAGGCTGTACCTGTCGACGAATAACATGACCACGTTTCCCCCTCCACCCAGTCCACAACCGTTAATTTTTGCCAGGACGCCCCGCCGGCTTGATCTGGTTAGGCGAGTGCCTACGCAACCATGCAGCTAGCGTTTGTACCAATCTTCTTGGCGTAGAGTACGGAGTACGGAGGTGCAGCTGTAGCGCGTTGTGGTGGAGGCGCCGAGGTATCCAGTCTGTATCGAAAAGGGCCACGGGTCCGTAGCCGGTTGCCAAGTCAAATGGTCAATACATGACAAAACACCCTGAACGATTTCAGAGAAGAGGCCGAGCATAAGCAAGAGCATCACATAATTTCGATGGAAACTTGGTAATGGTCTATGTGCCCACATGATGAGACAAGACGTGGTGCGGCGCAAGCCATCCAATGCATTTGCAGATCGGGATCTTGCGCAGATGCACTAGGTAGATGCACGAGCGTACGTAAAACGGTTCCTGAAGTCACGGGGTGCATGGATCCCAGCTTTCTGACGACTTGCAACGCGTTCGTGGAAATATAACGGCTGTCGCGAGGTTCTACCAGGGCAAATGATGTAAAAAGTCAAGTTTTACAAGTTCCCCTCTTCTTCAGCTTTTGCATAATGACGCAATCGTCTGCGATGGTGAATTGTAGAACCGGAAATTGGCTTTTGTGCTGTTTCCCCGGCAATCAAATGCAAAGTATAGTCCTGATTGGCCCCTAGCGGGTTCGCGCGCCTACTCTGCAGAGTAGGTGCCTAGGTAATCTACAATGTACGTTTATGCCCAAACAATATAAGGGAAAAAAAAATAATGCTGCAAGTTGCTGTCGGCGCTTTGACGTAGATTTGCAGACGACTTGCACGGCTCCTGGCGCGGCAAGGAGCTTTCTCCCCTTGGCTCTTGTCCCCGTTCCGCAACCCATCTCAACTGAACCTCACCTGAGGGTGCTGTGGGTCCTGCTTCAACCAATACATCAGAGTACACGTCATCACCGCCTCATGTAGAGAGACGTATAATGCCTTTTCTATATTCTACGAGTATACAAAGCGTATGATATGAAAAGAAACTCATTAAAAGATTCCTTATGCAATTCTTGTGTTGGAATACATGCAATGCGCGCCTTGGTTGGCTGCGCAGGCCGGGCCTGGTAGTCCGACGGCTCAGCCGAATCATGCCTGAGGTATCCATGCGCAAGGGGCGGGACTTCCGTGTACGCAGGGTCAGTCTGTGCGACACTAGTGCTCCCCTTTTCTCCAGCATTTTTCTAATTCCATTAATCATTTTTTTTTTTTGGCTCATCTCTCTTTGATTAATTAGAGGAGAGAAATATCCTGCATAATAGTATGAATGACTTTTTTTTTGGGTTTTTCTCTATTTTTGGCCCTATATCTGGCCTACATCTGCGTGCTAAGGGATGGGCGAAACGTAACTTACCAAGGCCAAAAATAAGGTGGGCCAATCATCAGCGCTTCCCTCACGCCACAGGAGCTCCGCAGCACCCTCCGGACAGATGGGGGTGTGGAGAGACGCATGCATGCATTGGGTTCGTCAAGGGGTTACCCTGACCCTCCGCAGCAGGGATGGTGGGCAATGCAATCTTGCTAAGTGCGAGTAAGCAACCGACTAGCAAGTGAGTGACCCGGAATGTAATGAATGTGATGAATGAATGAATGGTGTGCGTCGCGGACTTTGGCGCCGATGATATTTGCCGCCTCATCCACAATCCAATCAATCTATGGGCCTACCCATACCCGTCTGGCAAGGAAAAAAAAAATCTATTTCAATCACCGGCCCGCCTCACTTACCCATCGAACCCTTCTCCCTTGTCTTCTCTTCATCTCTCAGGATACTACAGTCATCATCTCTCGTTTTACCGTTTTGATTGTAGCCATCTGAGCGCTCACTCACTCACTCATTCAGTTGTGACATTGTAAGTGTACTGAAACGGCTTGGCAGGACGCGTCACTCTCCCTCAGACGTTTCTTGACTCCCACCCCTTTCTTATCTGTTTTGCCTGGAGAAGAACTTGTGATGCGACACAAGTGCGTCGAGCACACGAAGGAGATATCCCAAAAGACCTGGCTCAACGGCCAACGGCGATGGCTTGAGCAGGAGAGTGATCATCAGTTGAGGCTGAAAGAACTCGCTGCGAGTCCTTAGACTGCACTTGTTCTGCAACCATGGTCCAGCTTCTTGTTGGGCGAATCCCGTCGTCATTCTGTTGGTCATCCTCCTGTTGGGAGTCGGCCTCTACTCCAGACTCTTTCCAGCCCCGAGACGTTTATGGAGACAGGAAAGGGGGGACGAGGCGCCTCCTTCCTATCCTGCTGTCGCATGCGAGTCGCAACTGCTTGTTACTCGACTAGCAGCAACGCTATTCATCCCATTGGGCGGCGCTAAGCTAGCGCAGCTCAGCTTGCCTGGCACCATCGCTCAATCACTAGCGGCACCACCACCACCACCACCACCACCAGGAGAGAACAAGAATATAAGGAGAAGGGATAAAGACACTTCAAGAACTGCCTTCGCTGACCCATATTCCCTCCTTTTAGTCTTGCCGTTCGCTCTTTCACCCATTCTTTGAGAAGAACACTTTTTTACATCACTCATTCAAGATGAAGTACGCCATCGTTTTTTCTGCTCTGGCCACCGCTGCCTTTGCCGCCAAGCCCAGCTTCTTGAACTCCGCTTTCGACGTCAAGGAGGGCGAGAGCTTCACGCTCAAGTACAACAATTGCGAGGGTGGCTGCACTATCATTCTCCAGAATGGCCCCTCTTCCAACACGCAGGATGTCCAGACCTTGACCTGTAAGTCTTCCTGCTGCACAGCAAATCATCATGACTTGGACGGCAAATCATGTCGCAAGTAAAAGCACATGGAGCAGATCTGACATGATGATGCCTTCTCACAGCCTCCGCTACTGGTGACTCGTTCTCCTTCACTCCCTCCAACATTGCCTCTGGTACCTACAACTTCAAGATTGTCAGCAACACCGACAAATCTGAGTACAACTACAGCCAGCAGTTCCCCTATACCGGCAATGGACCTGCCGTTACCTCTGCTTCCTCCACTGGCTCTGTTGCGTCTAGCTCTACCTCTGCCTCTGCCTCTGCCTCTACCTCGGCCTCGTCTACATCCGGCTCTACTTCAGCTTCAACAACCGGCAGCAGCGCCTCTAGCACTTCTGCCAGTTCCGCCACCTCTGCGTCGACTACTGTCAGCTCTGTCAGAAGCTCCGTCAGCGGTTCTATCACTGTTTCTCGCAACGCCACTGGTAAGAAGAAAGCATTTCCCACATCTATTTTGATTTTTTTTTCTCTTCCGCGGGTGAAAGATACACCTTAGCTGACGGTGACTTTACCTCCCGCAGCAACTTCCTCCTCCGGCCGATCAAGCGCGTCTGCTACCCTCGTCCCCAACGCCGGTTCGCATGCCACCGCTCCATTCGCTTTCATTGCTGGTGTCGTCGCTGCTTTGGCCTATCTTTAAACGGTTGGACGGTTGTTACATTGGGCTAGGTATATGCACGTGAAGGGATGGATCGACGCGGCGTACTTGTAGGCATTTGAATAATTTTCCCCTTCAGAGCATAAATTGTGCTGCGTTTTCATCGGAGGACTTTATCCAGTATAGTATACAATGTAATTTTTTTTTTCCCCTATACTGGCGACTCGCCTCCTATTTTTTTTTAATTCTGTTTTGCGACTGCGTCCTAGATCCTAGTTGAGTCGTGAGCATCCCTAGAAATGCAACCCTTAATCAAAGTGGAGCCGCCGCTCGTTATGCTTAAGACAAAACTCTGTAATACGGTGTATTGACCTCCGGACGTGAAGAAACAAGGGAGGAAAACCCCCTCCCTCCCCTCCCAAAAAAAAAGAGAAAAGAAAACTCGTGGGCCCGTTATTCCTGGAACCCTTACCACAGCATGACGTCGGCAGGTAATAAAGACTTGGTAGGGGGCCCCAGCAGCTGGCTTCGGGTGGTTGCATCAGATGGTCCCGATCCAGTCAGCTGGCTGCGTTACCTGGTTGATACCCCAGGCACCGAGTTGACCTTGCCCATGCGCATGATGCGGTGCCACGTCTTGTCAGCAATCGGAATACAACCGCCGAGGGAGAGCGCAGCATTGGGAGAAATCGCATGGTGCAGTGATTGGCCAGTGAGCATTGATTGCACGTGATTAGTCACTATGACTACAGCAACCCATGTAGAAATATGATGCATATTTTGTTAAATGGTTTTCTATCAGGAATGAAAATCACAACCAGAACCATGCATTACGTATAATGACTGACAAACACTATCAACATCCCCATCGCAAACCATGTAGAGGCCTTCTTGTTGTAGTGTTCCAAGCAATTCCATGAAGAGAGAAATTTCAGATTCCGAAGGTATCGACGAGAATATTCAGCAACAAAGGGAAGAGTAGTAAGACCTGAGGTACAGAGATGTGTTAAGTGAGATACACAAATTGTCAAGTGGCTTTCTTGCAATTTGAGAGAGTGAGGGAAGAGCAAGAATCAGAGAGAGAAAAAATGGCGCATACAATATATTGCACGGGCAAGGAAAAGGTAAATAAGCTGTGATACAGACACACAGGGATAATGAGATGAGATGCCCGAGAAATTGAAGCAGGCCAGCGTCAGAGTCGAATCTAGCAAGCCATGTTTTGAAGATGGAGACGGAGTAAAAAAATGGTCATACAGTAACTGACATGCTCGTGATAGCGTGTAGCCATCATGTTCTATCAGGTCCTAATAGTGGTGGGATAATGATACGGCGTTACCGTCTGGGCACTGGTATCTGTCTGATCCCAGGCACCGAAAGCAAGAAAGTCGCTGTCACAGCAAAACATGTCGACAGGAGCCCATGGATCAAGGTGGCCATTATTCTCAGCACACGACTTGCGAGAGCCTGACGAGGCATGTGATTCAAAACTGCCTCGACGACACGTCGGGCACCGACTATGGCAGCGTGGCCTCTCAATATTGTCGACAACGGTACAAGTTCTGGGAAGGTTATTGTCCGGCATTTCAAGTAACTGAACATTGGTAGATGTCAACTCGAGATGGTTCCGCTCACGGGAAAGAGACGAGGCCTCGTTGCCAACTGACGGAGGTGTACTGTTAGGCCCGGAGATGAACACCCATTCTGCAGCATCATCATGGAATGATGAAGCTTGAAAGGGGTGTGTTTCCAGTTTCTTAGGGGTGGCAAGAGCAGGTTGTGTGTTCTTCTTTCTTTCATTACTGGTGATATGCTTGTTGACTTGAGACTTGTCTTGACTATCAACCGAGCTCGAACCGGATCGCAAAGCGAGTATCTTGTGGCGGGAATTCTCAAACACCATTATGAGAATGTGGTTGGGGTGGAAATGAAGTGATGTGCTGATGTCTATTTGTGCTTGAGGTTTGCACGAGTGATAAGGAGATACTCCTGCTGTTTTGATCGTGGCCCAGTGGGATCATTGACTGGAACCGGTGTTCTGGTGATTTGGTAAAAGACGGAGCTCCCCTGCGTGAGCTCTTACAACCGTATGACCGAGAAAGGGCCTAGAGCGAAAGCGGTATCGCAGGCGATAGAAATAACGTAAAGCAAGACAATATAGAGTAAAGATGTACAGATGAATTGTGTTATTCGATAATAATGGTGAGGCGAGGCTGCGGTGGGCGTAAGAGACAGCTTCTTACGGTGGTGCTTCAACCATGTGAACAAGAAGCAAGTGCAAGACGGACGGCTGGGATCGTGCTGGAAGGAGGCAGGCGGACACGTTGTTGCTTTATAGCAAGTTCTGGAGGAGGTGAGAGAGGCTGCAGGTCTGGGGAACGGATGCAGGGTCGATAACGGTTGTTGGTGGCAGGCTGCAGGAAGGATGGCAGGCGGGCTGGCTGGGTCTCTCCTGCCAGGCCGACTCGGACCGTACGGATTACGCATGCACAAGACGTACAGGAGGCAGGAGCAGGAGGCATGAGGCAGGAGAGAGGAGACGGGAGACGGGAGACGGGAGCAATACAGTTCACGTCCGTCAGTCCGTCAGTCCTCCGCTTCATCATCAGTCGCTTGAACAAAGCTGGCAGCTCGCCCAAGACACATCGCATGTCCCCCGTCATCTCCCTCGACCTCGACGACCGATCTCGGGAGTTGCCAGGCCACGGCTTGGGGTAGCCGCTTGGCTGCAAGCCATTCCCAGCTTCGGTGGTTGAATGAAGCTAAGTCGGTCGGTCGACCATGACGAGAGGGTGCTGGCGTCACGAGGCACCTGTATGCCTGTACGTGCGTACGTACGTACATATGTATGTATGTATGTGCTGGGCTTCATGTGGCTAGCCATGAATTCCCACGCGTACGTCGTACATCGTTGTCGATTCGACTACGGAGAAATGAGCACGCATGGCATGCATGGCAGGCATGGCAGGCATCTATTTGTCCGGGAATGGCGGGGGCGGGATCCGACTGCATGGCTGACGACAAGATGTGATGGTGTTGAACGCGTTGAAATGCGGTAATACAAGAAGGCAGTTGGTTGTGCCTGCCATCTCGCCCAATCCGTGGCAGGGCAGGCGAGGAGGTGCGCAGACCTGCAGGCGGCAGGAAGTGAGCCTCCCTCGTGCCTCCCCTCTGCGATCCGAGAACCTTCATGGACACTATCTCTCTATGTCTAACTAGGTCGATTCTCATGGTTTCGCCTCACTCTTTTCGAGTGGCCAAAGTCCCAAGACCCACTCCATCCCTATGCTTTTATGCTTGCTCTCTCTTAGCCAAATGCTGTTGTCATAGCTAGCTGTGATTCGCTAAACCACCATGACGCGGGGTCGAAAGAGACCTCCTGTCAGATAAGCCCACGGGTTTTTTTTTTTTTCTTGCCTGCCAGAAGATATGTACTGCCAGCCGGGCTGATTACTGGTCATGATTATGTCTCGTGATTGATAGGGGGGGATACCCCCATTTTTATTTAATAAAAAAAAAAAATAAAGCTGTAAGAAAAACTGCAAAAAACAACCCCCCCATGCCATATATCAAGCAGCCGTTGTCGGAGGCCCTGCCGAACATGTTGAAGCTTTGCGCAAAAATCTTGTCAGCGCCGGGCACAGTTTCGCCGGGAGCCCGCATCGAGCATGTTGATCACAGGGACATAAACGAGGATTTCTCCTTGGTCGTCGCGCCCTTGCCAAAGTGATGCTGATGGTGAGAGCCGCATGGGTCCCTCCCTGTAGGGTAGCGCACTGCTGCTTCAACTCCGGCTCAGCTCAACCAGATAAATCGCTGCCTAGCGCCTATTTATTTCTCTGTCCTCGATGCTAAATTTGGATAATTTCCGCGCTGCACCAGGCAGCAGCATGTCCGTTTCGACGTCGATGCTTGTTCTTGTTGCCGGCTGCACGTCATGAGCCAACCAAGGCCGGTCTCCCGCGCGCAGGAAAAAAGTGACCAGCAGCCCTCGCCCAGCTCTGCAAGCCCCATTGCACTCCGCAAGTGGCCCCGCCCCCCCGGTCCATGTCCATGTCCATGTCGCCCAGCCTCGACTGCTCCTGCTCCACTCCTTCTAGCGGCCCTCAAGTGCTTCTGGAAGGCAAAGCCCGAATGGGAACTATGTGACGACGGCCTGGCCTGTTTCTGGACTGGCCTTGACAAATTAACAAATCCTGTATCTGAAAGTAAAGCCTGCGGCTAAATATGGCACGATACTTCTCAGCTGGTCTAGATTCCCGAGTTCCGAGTTCCGCTTGGTCGTCTTCAAGAATTTGAAAGCTTCTGAATTAAAGTCGAAAAAAAAAATAGACTAGCTACCAAGGATGAGAGGACAACTAGATCATTCAGCTGTCTCTTCTCCAGCGTCATCTCCTTCATCCACCAACATGGTTATGTCAAAAATCAACCCCGGCCATCTCGATCCTCTCCTGGTCGTTTATCCATCTCCATGGTGAAATTTCATCATTAAACTTCAATTCCTTATGCATTGACAATAGTTTGACAATGAAGAAATGTCCACACCCAATACACCCAATACATGCTGTGTTGCCCTGAGACGGTGCCTCTTGGTTTACACGGCTCAAGTGGTGCGAGAGGCATAAGCGTGTCAAATATACACCGCCGCGCCCTACCATAGCAACGTTTGCTCTCCAACCCTCCCTCTTCCCACTCATTTACATGGCCGTCGGATAGCCATCGTGTTGATTTGGAAGAGGTAGGTTCTGGAAATCAAGGTTCCCCGAGTGCCACGTCCACAGTGGCGCAAGCTCTCCTAATTGAGTCTGCGACAGGTTTTCTATATTAAAATCGGGGCCAGGATCAGCTATAGCCTGTTCGTACGCATCTTCATCAATCTCTGGAGCCATATGTGTGATAGAGAAAGATGACATGAGACTTTGCTCCCCCATCTGCGGTGCTGTGGTCTCGCCCATAGTCGGCCATATAGGCTGATGTCCTGCATAGTGGCTAGGATTTACTATGTTGGGGGCCGGCTGGCTGCTCAAAGGCATGTAGTTGACACCATGGGGAATCTGCTGGTATGTATAATCCCCCGCGCTGCTGCTATACTGATGTGCCATAATTTGTATCGGTGCTGCTGTGTCGTCTGAAGGCACAGGCACAGGCACAGGCGCTACTGGCAAAGGAGCTGCCGGCATTGCCGCTGCTACGGACTGAGGTGCTCGGGCAGTCGCAGCATTTGCAGTCGCAGCATTGGTTGTCGCCGACTGTGGCGGCTGAGATAGCATGGCCGGTTGTTGTGAAGATGAAACCGGGGTCGGCTGCGGAGCCATAGCCACAGATTCCGAACCGGACGAAATCGGGGATGAAGACTTCACCTTGGGCCGCTTCACCTGTCGCTCCGAAGTGTTGCGTGGCACAGCGTCTGGCAACCTCCGTACCAGTCGCTCCAGAATATCGTACGATGTTTTCGACGTTTTCGATATTCCATTTAGCTTTTTGAGCATATCCACAGCATTCCCAATGGCGGCGAGTATGTCGTTTCTGTTGAGGATAGTATGCTCGGCATCCTTGATAATGGCCGTACACAGGATGGCCGCCGTATCGAATATGGAAAAGATGATAAAATGCAAGCGTCCGTCGCGATTGTAGACCTTGTCCACCCAGAGTCGCATCGTCTTCATAAGTTTCAACGAGTACCATATTCCCACCTCGCGAATCTTGAGCTCGTCCTGAGGAGACTCCCAAGTATATTGCTTCACCATGTAATGCCGTATTGGATTGAGTATTAGAAGGCACGCCATAGTATATACGTAAAATCTCTGGGCAAAAAGCCAAGGACACTTCTCGTCCTTGCTTGTATCTGGGTTCTCAAACGAGTACTCTGGTGGGAACTTGTCAACCCATTCTTCAATAATGAGTTTGTATTCCTGCACCTCGGCGGGGGCAATGATGTTCTTGGGAGCGCTGAATCTTGTTGCCAACTGCCGTGTTAGTTGGGACTGCATCTTCATGTGAAGCAAGGGAGATACTTGGTGGCCCTCGAGGGTTAGTTTGGGCAGCTCAGAGTCGCAGTCAGAGCGGTCAATGATCTTGGGTCTGGAAAGGCCGGAAGAGATTTGCCTAGAAAGGCCATGCATGTTAGCTTAACAGTCTACGCACAATGCAAATATGCAAAGCGCAAAGTTTGAGTACATACCAATCCCAAGTGTCCAAGATACACCACAATCTTCTCCGCATCTCCAGATCAAAGTCTGTCACGGTGCCTGGTGGCGGCTCTTTGTGGTAGCCTAATTCTCGAGCCTCGAGAATTGCAACACTCAAGACATGCCAGGCCTCGAGGAACTTGGCCTCGGCCTTGTACCAATAACACGAGTGCAGCAATCGCTGGACATTAAGGATATTATAGTGTCCAACCGGTATAACACTTGCAAGCTCCCGCATTGCACTGTGAAGCTGGTCCGAAACAACGTCAAGTGTGTCGCCCAATTCTCTTTCAAACGCCTTTTCATTTGCAGCATCCACATGCTGCAAAGCACAGGCACAAATAATGGCCAACAAACATGTGAATTGCAGTGACAGGAGTCGGTTCTTGAGCCGCCTATCCCACCAGATATGGTAGTCTTGGAGAAAGACTGGAGGATAAATGATGTAATAGTGATAATTGATGTCGCTAAAAAAGTTTTGCATCAGAATATCTGCAACGCAACAGCAAACAATTAGTACATGACCCAACGCAGCAGAAGGTTTAACTAGGAAATTTCCTACCCATAGACTTTCGTTGAGGAAGAAGTTTAAGGACTCGTTGCATTTGAGGTGACGAATCGGCACTGACATGATCTTGCTTTGGCGCCGGCTTCTCTGTCTACAAGGTATCAACAACAAGGCGCATTAGCAAGCAAACAAAACATATCCAAGGTGCCTCTGATATGAGACCGTCCCGCTAGAGAAGACAGAATGGCAATCAAACCGTTCCTGAAATACGCAACTTGGACGTGTGGCTCACCATTTCATGGTCAATCCCAAGCGTCGCACATAGGCGGGTGGCCAAGGCATCGAATCCAGGGCCGTCTTCATCATCATCATCATCATCGTCATCATCATCACCATCATCGGCTTGGGCGATGCCTCTACTGGCATGATCATCATGAGTACGCTTGAGCTTCTCGGCCACATCATGAGCCGGCACATCTGAAGTCGGGTTCGTGTAACTGTAGCGGCATTCATCCGCAATTTTGCGTCTTTGGCAGCGATCGCACGGCCATTCTCGATTACACTATGCAACAAAGACTGGTAGTCAGTAACCAGTGACAGGTATTGTTCAACAGTACGCAGATGTGTTTTATTGAATCCGCTCAAAGTAGAAGACAGTTGTTGCAAAGACTTCTCAAGGGCACAACTTTAGCAACATATCGTCTCAGGACCAACGACCCAACCGCTTCCGCCGCTGGGCCATTGATGCCAATTTCCTTATGCATGACCGGCCATAGTAGCTCAGATGGGCTACAATTGAACCCAAGGACCCGCTTGGGTGAAGTGAAGAGCCCTGCTCACCTTTTGCTTCCTTCGTTGGCATTCGGTGCAAGCAGGTCGGTTATAAGCAGCATCGCGTTGAGAGCCGTCAGAGGCGGCAGCAGGGACGCTGGTAGACTGAGCTTGTGCCATGGCTCCCAAGACGAAAGTTTGTCGACACGGCCAGGGAAGGACAAATCACACGAGCGAAAGAAAGTGTGCCGAAGGTACAAAAGGTGTACTATGGCTTGGGAGGGGTATGAAGTGAGAGGTCAGAGGCCGGGTGTTGGAACATCCGGCGCGGTATGGGTGGGAGGAAACGACGTTGCAGGTTTGTCAAGGCACACAGGGAATGAGCGCTTTAAGCGAGAGAAAATGGAAGCATACATACAACAGGCTGCGGCGCGCATCCAGCGTTGCTCGTCTGTCTCGCCCGTCTCTCCGGTTTCCTCTGCGGTGTCACAGCTCTCCGCAAGCCCGCTAGTAGTCTAGTAGTGAGTAGTGAGTGACTAGCAGACCGACCAGTCGAGTCCAACATTCGCATGCATGCCACCCACCATATCACCCAGCAGCAGACGATCCATTAGTGTTTTACTGGTCCTGGGCTGGTCCTTCCCTGTCCTTCCCTGCTCCTTCCTGCTCCTTCCTTCCTGGTCCCTTCCCTGGTCCTCACTGGTTCCCTGGCCAGTCGTGGCCAATCAACGGTCCAAACTCCCGCGTGCCAAGCAAGGACCCGAGGCTAACGCCCTTCTCTCTCTTCTCTCTCTTCTCTCGTCTTTTCTTTTTCTTAGTGTTGTTTTGTTTTGTCTCTTTGTTTCTTTCTTTTCTTTTTTCTTTACGTTTCTTTTCTTTTCTTTTCTTTTCTTTTCCTTCTCTTTACTTTTTGTAGAGAATCGAAGCCCTCCCAGCTCGAAACGTCGTCTGGGTCAACCATGGCCCTTGACCGCTGGTGTGCCACAAGATACAGAGTATTACAGTATGATCTCATGCACCGGACAGCATTTCGTCTCTTCGCTCAAAACATGTCCTATCACCAGCATCGATCGGCGTGAGCGTGGGCGGCAAGTGAGCGTCCGTTTCTGCTCCACTGCAGCGGAAATGCTTCTCTCAGCCGGGCTTCCCTGCGCCGTTTGATGGTGCACGCTTTCTGGATGGTGCTTGATGCTTGCTGCTGCATTGCATTGCATGGCATGCAATGCAGTCCGGTGCAGCTGCAGCTGAATTGAGCTTGTGGCACGCACCGGCAAAGGGAGTGCCGTTCGGTACTGGATAGGTACTAGACAGGTACCGGTATAGACGCAGTTGCGACTTAGGTCACCTGTGGGGTACCTATCAAGTACACATATACACCACGTAGGGGTTAGGGGTTAGACAGCTGCACTTGGTGCCAGTTGATACTTGATAAAAATCCATAGCATTCTGACGAAAAGGCCCAAGATGCGAAACAAGGCTTGGCCGACGGTCCCTTGGTCCTCGGCGGAGAGGTGGATTTTTTTTTTTTTCTTTCCAAGCCCCAACGTGCTTCTTCATTCTTGCCTCTGCTCCACCTTGTCTCTGTTGCTTGTCGTTCTCATCCTCGCAACTCTCTCACAATACCGCCGCCAGCGCGTAGAGCCGTGTTGGAGTCATCTTGTCACACCCGGGCGTTTATTGATTATTATTCAACCGCTCCAGATGGTGTGTAATAGCTGAACATCCCAGACAGCCGGGTCTCTCAGGGTACCCCGGTTCCGCCTGTGTATCTTTGCTCGGCCTCGATTTGCCATGCCCTCGCTCATCCATTCACATCGGCTTCAACGACTGCCGCTCCGAATGGCTCTCTCTCTTCCGAATGACGGCCTCCATCTGCCATATGACTGGTTCTCGGTGCGATAGGCACCAGGTTGAAGCAAAAGGCCAATCTCGCATTCACGCCACCATGCACGACCGTTGACGAGCGTTCAACACACTCGACCCGCCAACTGTTCTCTCGATTCCCCCTCCTCACAGGAGACCATTTGGGATTTCAAGAGTCTGGACCGTGGCATTTTGGCTCGTCTACCTTATCCACATCCGGAGCAAAATAAACCGAGTACCGTAAAATCGCCGCTAATATTGAAATGTATCCCGCAGTCTCGTTCTTCGATGTAACATGGGGTCATGATTCGCTGCAACGATGAACACCAGTGCATTTCCTCGCTCTGTCTCGGCCTTTCCGTTCCGTTGGAGAACGATGAGTAATTCCTGTATGTGCGCCCTGGAGAGTTGAAGTGTGTAGTGAACAGTGTATCGATGTAAATGCCATAACTCGGAGCTTGCCGTCAGCATCGCGGATTTACATTGTTGTCCTTGTTCAAACATCTCGGCAATTCGAGTCGTTACCTCGAGTCAGGACAGTTATTCGGGACAGTAGACCATAAACCGCCCAAGAAAGAAGAAGAAGAAAAAAAAAAAAAAAACAGCGGCCAGGGTCACTTGCCTGCGTAGTTGCCACAATAGTGGCACTCGATGCAGGTGAAGCGAAGCTCGAGCTCTGCGTGCAGCTCATGACGTACTTCCTTTTACAGGAGGCCGCAGGCCCCGTTCATGTCCAGTCCATGACGGACTGCATGTGCTCGGAGACTGTGCTGGGAAGCAAAACGGTTGCATAGCACTCACTGCGTCTTCAGAGGGCGAGCGGTTTCTCCAAGTTCAGCATCACAAGAAACATGGCAAAGTTGAAAAGTCGCCCTGCCGAAAGCGGCTACTGCCAAGGGTCCGAATCTTTCGTCCTTTCTGACCATCCATCACGTACTCGTTAGAGACATGGCTGACATGTCTTACTGTTCATCGCAGCCAGCCCTTGGGCTTGACCTCGAACGCTCCGGGTCGTAGTGAAGAGGATGCCTTCCTTCTAACACCATATGGGATGCCCATGAACAGAAATATGCCCCCAAGATCCCGCGCCCCCCCTAGGAAGCAATGTTGGTCACGAGAATCATCAGTTCAAATCCTCATCACAGGCAGAATACCCAATCTGTCATGTAGGCAATGGGATAATATATTTCAGAGTTTGTCCGCGAGTGACCACTCCGCTTGACCGTCGTCTGTGGAAAGGATACCCAACACATCTACCAGGACCAAGAGTGGCCGGGTTGCCAGAACTGCAAGAAACCTACCTCCGTCACCCCTTTCCCCTGACGTGAACAATTCCCCCCTGAACACTTGTCCTGACCGCTCTTCCAGACCCAAGTCCCCCTCGGTTTCCCGAAACATTTTGCTGCAATCCTGGCCTCTTTGCCACATCCAAGCCAGGTTGCACAGGGTGAAAATTCGGCCGTGGTAGCTTGGAGCACCTGCGGTAGGTTCAGTCAGGGACTTCGGCAGGATGCGGGTGGCTCATCGGGTTGAAGTGCGTGATACGGGCAGTGCTGATTACAAAATATATGCAGATTAAGAACTAGTAGATTGTTGCTGAATATAATATGGTATTTTTGCGCACGCACTCCAAAGCGTAGCAATCCAGCCCAATGCAAATGTCCAGGTCATCGATGAATGTACCACGCCGCAGGAGATTGGCATCCAGTCAGTGTACGACATCCCGGCGTCATGCAGGATTTCCTTGGCTGTCTTGGGCCGCAGCCATGCTTCCCTTCCTCCGCAGATCCCCTGCCTTGAGTTTCCTGACCACTTGATACGACCTGTCCAGCTCATTTTCCACGGCACACCTGATTCTCAACGCCGCCACGGCGGGCCACACGCTCCTCTCTCCCCTTGATATCCAATAGTTTAGAGTCTCCCTCGTCGGGGTCTCCAACAAGCGTATGAAATCGCCCACTGTAACCTCCGGGACGAGAGTCATGGACGCAGCGGGGATTCGCTCGTCCACCAGGAACCTCCGGATGCTCGAGGGCAAGAGTTGCAGCGTGTCGAGTTGACGAAGGCGGTGTCGAACCTCGAGGCCGACCATGCGGACCATGAAGGCCGATAGCCGGCTGATTTTGCTCCGGGACTCGGCGAGAGAGGGGCCGTGCATGTCAGATTGCAGGAAAGGAATGAGATAGGGACGGGCCTGGCTGACGATGAAGTGGTTTACGTTGAAGAGCTCGGATATGCGTTGCAGAGGATGGTCTCGATCGGTGTGCGATACGCGCGACCAGTGGTGGAAGTCTGTCGTGTTTGCTGCTGCCCAGGGGACTATCTTGCCATGGACATCCTTGCATAGGATGGTGACTCTCCGGCTGCCGTAGAGGGATGGCGACGAAGCGTTTGACGCCACTGCTGCAGTCCATATCAACTTGTCAAAAGACGGGCAGGGTTAACCTTGGTACGTCCATCAGCTGCGGGGTGGAGTTTCATTAGAAGCACTCACCACGTTTGGGGCTGTGATGTAGTTCAGGAGAGTTGGCACACCCCCTTGTCCCTCCCTCGCAACAGTGATATTGAGAATCCGTTTGCTGCGATTGTACGCTTCTTCGAAGGTGAGGTCTCCGACGTTGGCTCTCACACAATCCTCCAGCACTTTCACATCAAGAAAATACCCTTCTTTAGAAAAGCGGCGCAGCCGTCGCATCAAGGTCGCCCATCTCGACCCGATCGTCTGATAATGAACGACGCCGTTTTCGCCCTTGTTCTTCATGAAAGCTGAGACGTCGATCCCATCTCCCGTGAGCACGGCCGGCAGCTCGTCTTCAGTGTGAATGGCTACAAGCGCGGCCGTGAGCGCTCCCGTGGCTGTTCCGGTGATGATGCGCGGGAGCAGGCCACGCAGAAACAGGGCTTTCACAACGCCCAGATGGCATAATCCAAATATAGCGCCGCCTTGCAGAACAAGTGTACTTCGTCCGAATGCTTGCCTCGTGTCATGTATGAAGTCGAGTTTCATTTGGTTTGTCAAGACGGTCCCACCTCCTTGAGAGTTGGATGTCAAGACGGTCGGCAACGCGCTGATGTCCTCCACTGACTCTGCGACTTGAGTTATGTACTCCTCAATGAGGTACTTCGTTCCTGAAAACGACCGATTGTACAGCCTGGGGACAGTGATGTTTCCAAGGTTTCGGACGAGCCCGGATCGGAGCAGGTTGGCCAACTGCTGAAAATTGTTCTCTTCTCGAGCAATGATAAGAGACTGCAATCGTTCCGTAATGAGTCTCCAATCATAGTGTTTCGAAGTCGGGTTATTCCTCCTGTAGTAGGGGCCGATATCTTGTCAGTTTTGGTCACTATCCTCGACGGGCAGATAGACAGATATATAAGAAGGAAAACAAAAAAAAAAAAAAAAAGAAAAGAAAAAAAAAAGAAAAAATAAAGAAAAAAGAGAGAGAGAGACTACGGCTGAGACGTACCACAGATCCAGTCCCAGAAGATTGTCCAAGTGAAGGGCTGCCTCCTCCCAATCTTCAAAGGTCTGCGCATCTCGCAGCAGGTCGAGCCATAGGTCAACGGGGTGCTTGCTGGTGTACCAGCTCACGAGCTTCTGTGCCGGCGTCAGAAGGAATCCAATGGCCGTGTCCATGATATCACAAAGAATGCCGGAAGAAGAGAGATGGCAAGAAGCCGACCTTGAACCAGAAGGTTGCCACATCTGCGATAACCTTCCATACAGCTAGAACCGCCCTCATAATGTGCCGAGGGTGATGGGATCACGGCCACCATGCAGAAAGAAGCGGCAACAAGATGAGGAGGAGGTGGGTCGTCAAGGAACTTGGTTCAAGTGCAGCAATGCTTGAGTCGCCACATTTCCTGAACGCTTTCAATCTTGGGGATTCCAATCGAATCGCTAGGTTGCTCTTGTTGGCTTGTTGGACCCGTTCAGTCCATTCTGAGGGTGCTGTCCACTGGTGCTATGCTGCCCAAGAGCTGTCAAGCTCGTGTAAGCTCGTGTGGGCACTGACTGTCTGCTGCGACTGAAAGATTGAGGGGGACGGAGAGAAGAGGATGAATGCTGGCCGGGTCGAAGCATGTGATGGATGTCGTCGCCCTAGTCAACCTGGTCTACTCCGTAGTCCAAGACGAGTCCAGGATGACGTTGCCCCACAACACGGAGGCTGCTCACTTACTTTGTCGCTGCACGTGTGCCCCCTTGGTCCATCAATTAATAGCAACCCCCGGATAATTAACCTGCAGAACAGATGATAAGTCTAGCATCTAGCATACAAAGGAAGATTAGGCTCTTTGCTGGGGAGGACGATCCTGGGGGTGCCCTAGTGGTGCACACTCCGAGCCTGCCTCGCTGGGCGTCTTCAATGCCTTTGTCGAACGTTCTGTCATGATGGAATCCTTCAATCGCCACCGTCAAGAAGGAAACTATATTATGTGAAAGAATCCATAAACATGCTATTGAAGCACATCTATTGAATTCTAAACCTTTTCCTTCTATTGTATGTGCCAGTACTGCTGCATTGGTTGGCTTTGCTTCTTTCTGGCCAAGACTATGTTGTCGGCTATATCAAACCAGGTGCCTCGATCGTTAGTTGGCAGCATATGTATGGGAAGCCTGTCACTTGAGACATTTGTGCGTTATTACATGGGATTCCAGGAATGAGATGAAATAAGACAGGATGGCCCAGGGCTATAATCCTGTTTCGTGTGTCTTCTTTAGTACTTGAATAAGTCTCTTTCCAAGCACACGCATTGATGCATGACATCAACAAAAGAGCAACCCCTCGCTCTTCCGTATGGAGAACTGTGTGTTGAAGAAATTAGTAATCGTCATCTTCGTCCACGACATTCCGTCGCCTTGACCTAGATGTCGGCTCGGCGGCATCGACCTCATCGCCCTCGGCATCCTCATCATCTGTTTCAGGAGTCCTCTGCCTTTTACGTCGAGTCGGTTTTTCATCCTCATCATCATCCAGGATTTCTTCTTCGTCATCTTCAGCTCCACTATCCATTTCTTCATCATCACTACCAACCAGAAACCCATCATCCATATCGTAGTCTTCCCGCCGACCCACACCTTGGGGTAGATCATCGTCCGAGTCATACTCTGGCCGACGTCTCTTCGCTTTGGTTGAGCCGGGCACGCCTCTCTTGCGCCCAGATCCGAAGCCTCGCCCACCTTCCAGATCTCCGATTGATAAAGCTCCTCTGCCAGAACGACCGAGTCCGCCGTCCATCTTCAACGCAGCATTTTCACGTCGACGTTGAGCTTTCATTCTTTCCTTCTCTGCCATCTCCGCCTGCTTCTTCTGTAGCTCAGGGTCTCGAGTGGTACGAATAATGTTGTCACCATCTTTCATCGATTTGCTAGCTTGTGCCATCCGTTCTGCCAGCGCCGCTAGCGCATCGTCTCCGACTGCTTTATTGGGTCGAATATTGAATTGCTCCGTCAGATGCCCGACAGTCATGAGTAAATTGCTGCTGAGTTCAGCTGCGGCAGCATAGTAATGGCCGTCATGAAGCTCATTGTAGGGCTGGCCAGGAGCTGGGGCGAGGGCCTTCCTCTGGATTTCATAGTGTTCACCACCAACAGAGATGGTCAAGGAGCCATCGCTCCAGCGGTAGATGTTCGTGTTGCTTTGCAAATCGCCCGTGCTGTTATCTCTGCGCACGCGTGCAACATGTGTATGGCTCTCCGATTTCGCGTTCGCGATATCAAACTCTGACGGTGTGAAATTGGCTGCGTCATATTCCTCCGGCAAAAATTTGATAAATTTTGGGACGCGCATGATGCGAAGCTGAAGTTGAAGGATCAAGTTAGTGTGATATGCTGTAACAAGCGAATGGTCTGGCCAACCGTACCGTTCCGTCTTTAGGTTTGGGGATTTGATGGCGATATGTTTGCGTGGCCATGACAAGCCGGTCTCGCGTCTCATGGGGTTGACTGGGATCCTCTTCATAGGTTCTCTCCCTAGCTTGGGGGTCCTCGTCAGGGTCTGAAGCTAGGTCATCATCGTCCAGGACTCGCTCCCTTGATGTGGTTGGCAGGTCATCATCGCCTTCGTCTCCAAAAAGGTCATCGCCGTTCCCGTCGAGTTCCTCGAGCGGCTCTTCGGAATCTGACATGTTGATGTATCCGTACCGGAGTGACAGCGATCTCGTTGCGAAGGGTTCTCGGTGCCACAAATCGTTCTTGAGTCTGATGATGCCGCAGCAGACGATGGGGGTTGAGAAAGAGTTGCCGACTCGAACGCGGTAGGGTCCGCAGTAGCAAGCTGGTCTGGGTTCCAGATTCCCGTGCAGGAAGTATGCAGGGAGTTATGCAGGGAGTATGCGGAGTGCTGTCTCCACTGAGGAGCACCTTGCCCAGCAAAACTTCACTTCGCCATCACCATGAAATGCACTCAATCGCATTAATTGTACGTCTCTAACTGTAAACAAGAACAAACAAAGCTTGTATCTTCCTAGGAGACGCCTTATCTATGAATCTGCCTGCTTTGTGCACACTATTTTGCAGCCTCTTTACTCTTTGCTCTAGAAATCCTACAGTAACCGGCCCTAATATTGTGCAAAGGACAATTGCCCATGTAATAATCAAGTATATTTCCGATGGATTGTTCTCCTTTTCAGACATGGAGAACACAAAGTTGCTCTCCACAATAGATGATATCAAAAAGCCAATTTCCCTCCGAGCGACCATGGCACAGCCAATAATAGACGCTGGGTGTAAAGAACGCGGCCTAGCGGATCTTGCAGCCAAAGGGATTTGCTCGCGAGTGTTGTTATGATTGTCAGTTACGCTCTCAGAGACTGCGTCGTACTTAGCTAGTGGTCTTCCTGGCCGCGTTTGTCCCCTCGTGCGTGTGGACTCAGCATCATGCTGTGATGTATCGGCAACGGCGTCGGCTGGTGAATTTGCGCACTTCTCTGTCCCTTTGACACTTCTCTCAGCCCACAGGTGTCCCCAACCTAGCTTAGACCTATTGCGACACTTCTTTCCTGCCTTTCTAATCATGCTTATGCATGGTACAGCCAAGTTCAATGAGACGCGAACCAGCCAGGCGCCGCAAACCAGCTTGGCGAGCATCATCAATATTGCATACACTATACCCTTCCACTCAATATTCCTAGAGAACATCTTAGTGACGAGAATAGAAAAGTCCAATGGAGGCCTAAAATACGTAATGTAAGCATTGATATTGATGATAAATCTTGTAGTGTTATGAGGTTAATAGACGTACGAAGAATGAACGGTTTTAGAATTCGGTTCATCGGAGTCCAGAAGAATTTTTCAAACGTTAGCAGCCCAGAATGTGTCGTAAAGTTCTTGCTCGTACGGATTATTGTTCTGTTGCTCCCAGGACTCCCATTCTCTCTGTTGCTGTCGTTGCTGTTGCTGGTGGAACGAGTGCTGCCATTTGTGTTTGCAAAGGATTCCATCGCCTCATGCGTATTTCCATCGCTAAAATGCTCGACCTCTGTATCCCACCAGCTGATGGACGCCCCGGCAATGTAAGCAGCAAACAAATTGGACGTCCCTGCGTAACTTGCTGCTGTAATGCAGCCGAGAAGAATCAGCATGCGTGTTGACAATGTTGTTTGCTCTGATGTGAGCATATGATTCAACATGCCAGAGCTATGCGTCTTGCGAAATTGGTTGAGCAGATTTGTTGCTGGCTTGACAACGAACACGCAAATTAGGACAGCCGCAATGATAAACCCAAAGGACACTAGTATTGGCCCGATGACCACAGGGGCAGTAACAGAGGAATCCATGTGCCCCCAAGTTCGATATGACCTGTACCAGAACCCGTCCAACAACTTCATCCATCATGGCAGCGCTCGTCAGGACAACACCGAGCCTTGATTTGGCCAGGCCACTGATCCTAAGAACAGTAAAGGTTGTGCCCAGACTTGTAGAGCTCAGTGAGGCCCCGGCAGCAAAGCACTGTACAGACGTAGCATCAGTCAATTGTATGAGAACAAACGACAGCCCAAGGGGCGCGGCGATGCCGGTGACAGCGACAGCAACAGACAGCCAAACATTGGCCTTGAATAATTGAAGTGAAGTAGACAAGCCTCCTATAGCACGTGAGCTTTTGTTACGTCGTCTGGGAGGAAGTGCTCGAGCGTGTCTGTTCCTTGTGATTGACGCACCTTCATAGACCAGAAAGTAAGAGGCCCAAATATCTGAGCTGCACAATGACCATCTCGGCTCTTGCATCCAGCCATCTTGATCCAGGTGTTCCCCAGGCGATTCCTAACAGTATTTGCCCTATCAAGCCACAGCAGAGGACCTTGTCCAAGACGGAGTTAACTACGTTGAGTAGTATAAGAAAAGAAGATTGTATAAGAACGGTAGTGATGCCTGGTTCCTGGTATGGCAGAGACGATGACGCCACTTGTGGTGCTCCTGGCTGCATCGGCAGTTAGACGTAATGACATCCTTTTGTTGGCAAGCTTTCGGTGAGCGTCGATGCTTGCGAGATGTTGTTTCCGGATGGCTTGAGTGGTATCTCGACCAAAAAACAAATATCGAGTTTATGGCGCAGCGACACATAATCATGCAACGAACTGCATGATTATGGTGCGTACAGCAGGCAGGGCCTCCGTCATAAAGTGGCTGAAGGTGTTGCATTCGAGGTAGCGGTTGGTACGTGATGTCTGGCAGCGAGTCTCCAATCAAGAATCAAGAATCCTTAGCCAGCTGAACACATGACATCGGATCGGCCCCAACCACAAGTCTCCTTCCCCCACCGTCCAGTTACCGTCTAGTTACCGTCTAGTCACTGTCCCTACCGTCCAGTTACCGTTAAGTCACTATCTAATCACCATCCAATCACCATCTAACCACCGTCTAATCACCGTCCAATCACCGTCCAATCACCGTCGAGTCGCTGTCACCGTCACCCTCCTTCATCTTCTACTCCAGGTTAATTCTCCTAGCTTTTGGCCGTGGACGCCGTCTAGGACCCTGTTTGCGCCCCTCGCCTACGCCCTTTTTGAGGTCGCATTGTTTCTATCCCTTTCAGGCCACCACTCCGCTCTCGCCCTGGAGGCACTCTTTTCGACAGTTATAAACTCTAACCTGGGTGTTCGCATATCACTGACGGGTTGTCCCAAGCCGCTAGAGCCTCGTCTCGGCATTGTTACTCCTGACTCCTTCACCCCGCCTTTCCCTTCAATATGTCTAATCTTTTCTCTGGCATGTAAGTGCTCCATTGTCCATTATCTCGATGTCGGCATCGATTCATGCGTTTTGATGACTGTCGGCAATCATCTCTTTTGCTCTAATGGGAGATTTCTCGTGTATCACATCCCATGAGCGGTGAGTAGGAGACGCGGAACAAGTGATCCTGTTCTCCAAGGGTGCACAACAGAACAGGGGGACCTCTTTGGCTCCCGGAGTAATTGATGGCTTCAGATGGCTTTTGCATTCAGAGTTTGAATCAATCGACCTGCCAATCTCGATTGCCGAGCTGTTGATGCACGTACCGCGCTGGGGCTCTCTCTACCCTTAGTTCACTCACGACAGAGTCGTGAATTGATATTTTCATGGCGTTGGCAAGTGAACGGTGGCAACAGCATCCTCAGCTGTGGCCGCCAAATCACGATTTCAACGTCGATGACACAGCATATCTCCCGTTGGGGAAGCGGCATGGATGACCTACTCCCCCGCTATCATCGAAAATGTAGTTGTCGAGACTCGTCGAGAAGATAGCTAATTTTGACAACTTAGAAACGCGCGATTTCGCGGCGGCTCAGCCAAGCCCGGCCAGAAGAGCCCGTCAGCATCGACAGGTGGTCAACCGTCGCCGCTAGAAACAGCCTCCCCCGGAAGTCAACCGTCAACAAATCTCGCACCCAAAGTTCCGCCACTGCCCAACTCTCCATCTCTTGCCCAAACGATCGGTATGGATGATTCCAGTGGTGTCATGTCTAGTGGAGAAGATATCATCAACAGCTACACACTGCCTCGACCTCTCCCAATGTGGCTGAATGCCAATTATGTCAAGCACATCGTGAAAGGAAATTTCATGACTCTTAGTGCTCGGCCAAAAACAGTCGAGCAAGGAGAATGGATTGCACATCAAGGTACCACATATTGAAGGCGTACCAAACTTGGCCGTATGAGCTAACCATCAGAAATAGTTGTCGAGCATTACCGAAATTTATGGAACTTTGTGCGAGTTGTACACGAAAAGGAAGATGATGGAACGAGCATTTGCAACTCTACGAGCTGCCCCCGCATGTCAGCTGGAGCGTAGGTCATGCAATACTTCAAATAAACGAGCACCATTGAAGCGGAGTTCTTACAAGTTGAACAGGAACCACTCCTTTACGTGGCTCAACAGTAGGAGAGAGCCTGTTGAGCTTCCGGCTTACGAATACATGACGCTGATGCAGCGTTGGATATCCGGGAAGATTGACGATACAAACATATTCCCGACCGATCCATCCGGCGTATCGTACGCCCACAATCCCAGCATTACCACCACGCCGTTATCACAACTGTCCAATCCCGGAGACGCTGACTACATTGGTAAGCGGTCAGGGTTTCCTGATAAGTTTGTCGACATCTGCCAGATGATTTTCCGTCAAATGTTTCGGGTTTATGCTCACCTCTACTGGGCACACTTCACCGAGCCATTCTACCATCTTAACCTTGAGAAGCAGCTGAACAGCTGCTTCTCACATTTTCTCTTGACAGCAACTGCTCTCGACATGCTCAAGCCGCAAGAGCTGGAGCCGATGCAAGCTTTGATCGATCTTTGGGCTGCCAATGGAACCTTCCCGCCCGAATCCAAAGCCTACGAATACGCCAATCTGCGAGCTGGGGAACGACTACTTGAATTAGCTGCAGCCTCTCAGTCTTAACAGAGCGAGCTCTCGTGACAATCCCTTGATGTGTCAAACATGTTGTGCTTTTTCCGGGTTCTTTATTTGAAGACGACATCTACGTTGTATGTTGTGAAGTAGCTTTGCCGTTGCATGCATGGGGCGAAAACGTATATATACTATGACATTTTCTGACGATTTCTCAGCTTGGGCTTGTGTGCTGCCTGCTAGGGGAGCTGCGTGATGGGGTTTCGATTCTCAACATAGTTAGGCGAAGAAGACGTAGAAGGGGGAAGAAGTGAGACCGGGATGTGGAAAAGAAGACCCTAGGTATGTATGTATTGTTTGCAGAAGCACTCAAATAAACGCCGCGAAAGCGACCGTCATTATGAGCATTCGAGCCATCTAGCATAGAAGTGTGGTCTGTTGCCCTGAATTCGTGATATGATTTCCAGTTCCTAGTCTGACGACTTTGCATTCTACCATCCTTGCTTGCAGTGTTCTTGCGTAAACAAGAGGTAACTCGAGTACATGGGAAAATGTGTGAGTCAGCATGAAAATCCCTCACTGCTTTACGCGCCAGATCAACCCCCGATGTTGTTTCATTATTATTTCATTTCCTTGGTTCTGAAACGTGCCGCAAAGTTCAACCATGCGGCTCTCCAACTCGAAATGCATCAGTGCAGGGGTAATGCAAGCTTGATATCCAACAGTGGCAAATGGCATGATTAATAAATACACAGTGATGGCTACTGCCGTCCTCGATACAGAATGGGGCCTCTGACGCCGAGCGGACCAAATGCTCCAGCATGTCGTGTAACGATGCCATCTCCATACGCAGATGACGAGGGGCACGGAACATCTGCCATGACATTCCACGTACGTAGAGTCCAAGTTGGAAACGTACAGGAATCGAACAAGCCTGCGCTACGATAATCGCCCCCCCCCCTTGAAACAGTATCCGCCATTGAGCTCCTGGCTTTCGTTTCTGAAGGTGTCCGCAACCTAGTTGCCTTGACACATCAAAGGGGATCTCATCCGTCGGACAAGGGCACGAAACCACGGCCAGTTCCTCACTGGGCCTCAGTATTCCAGACTCTACGGTGGCTTCTTGCACCGACTGCCTTTGTCAAATCCAGCGTGACATACTCTTCGCCGCCGACGAGAAAGGCCATGGGTACAAATGCCCCGGGATTCGCCCTGCCCATGGACGCCTGAGCAAGAGCGGCGTTTTGCAAAAGGTCCTTCGATGCCTATCGCCTTCTCCGGCGAGGTAGGCTGGATGTCCCGAGGACTCGGGGCTGCTTGAAGATGGAATTTATTCCATGCCAGGGGCGTTGAGCCGTCTCGGCGACGAAAGACCTCTGCTTATTGCTGCGACGTTTGGTGAGACCCGATGCACCGAAGACTGTGGTGAATGATACCAACGGAGTGACAAGCCTGGAGCGTAGTTTCCGAGGAAGGACTGGCGTGGGCATCGAGAAGGCGGGACGTGTAGACACAGGTTTCTATTCATGTTGGAGGTATGAGTGTTTCTTGATAACTCGGCCCTTCTCGCATATGGCAAACACCACGATTGGTATTTGAATGTCTGACTACAGAGCCCAGGCAGCGTGATGTCCACGCATAATGTTTGAGTGTCGTGAGTTTCCTATTCGATAGTTGGAGCCATTCAACCAGGTAACCGCGTCACCGCGTGAAATCTGGCAGCCCGGCATTACTTCATCTCCAAGGCTAATAGATTGCGATTAGACAGCCTTTGCAACACTGACAGAGGAGCGGAATCTATTATGCTCGCTCGCAGGCGACCGGACGAGAGCGCCTTGGATTACTTTCAAGGGACCACTGGCATCCATTGACACCCCAGGCCATCCAACCGTGACTTGATGACAGTTCGATGATGCACTCTTGATGTTGCGAGTGACTAGGACAGGATCCTGTGCCTCGGGCTGCATAGCTTGCTCTGGGCCCGAGTACCTAGGGTAGGTCCCCAAGGCAAGCGTTTTTGTTACGGCCCAACCAGCGGCCCGGCAGAACATCGGTCCGAAGAAGACCGATCAACTAATCACATCGCTGCTTACTACTCTACTAGTAAGCAGAAGAGGTAATTACTACTTAACAGAAGTAAGCAACACTACTAATTACTACTATTACTAGTAAGTACTTAGCTATATAAAACTTTATTACTTAAAACTATTTTTCTAGCTAGTTTTTAATAGAATTATTAGTTATAATTATAATTATAACTTAGCGTTATATTACTTAACTTAAACTACTTTATAGTTTTACTTATATAAACTAACTTTAATTGTTATATATTAAAAACTTTTATTTAGAACTATACTATATTACTTTAAGTAATAACTTAATATTATTAAAATAGCTCTTTAAAATCTTACTAATATACTAGCTAATAAGAATAATTAAATAATAGTAAATAAAATTATAGCCTTTTAATAGCTAGTTATTACTCTTTAATAGTAAAACTAATAACTAAAGGACTTTAGTAAAATTATTAAGCTTAAGAACTTAAAACTATTTAAAAGAACTCTAAGAATACTTTAAGGATTCTTTATATAGCTTTAAGTTTATTATTACTTTTTTTTAAATAAAATATTTAAAGCTTACTAAAAGGTTTTATATACTAAAAAATACTTTATAAAAGTAATACTAGTATAGTTTAAATTTATTATAAAAGATTACTTTAATAACTTTTATTAAAACTAAAAAGAAAAGACTTAATAGATCTTTAAAGATTATAAAAAATTTAAAAAAAAACTTAAAAAAGCATTTAAAACAGTAAATAAAGTATAAGCTACTATCTACTACCTTAATAACCTTTGCTAAAAAGGATTAGCATTAAACTATATAGTTATTATTAATTACACTAGCCTATCCTATGCTAGTACCTCTTCGTAATTATTTATATAGGAAACCTTGTTATAGGGAGAAAAACCTATATACTACCCTTAGCTGCTCCTAATTAAAGCTTGTACAGTCCTAATGCAGTACTAGCTATAAGGAGTTGTACACTATTACGCTAGCTTATTGCTAGCTATAAAGCTAGACTGTATATACGTATTTATGCAGGTAACTAGTAGTAGAGGGGGGTTTTAAGGAGCGTTTAAGGGGTGCTAAAGGATTATTATAGACTACTAGCAAAGGAGGTGTTAGTAGTTACTATAGTTGTTGCTTAAGGCTGTAAAAAGGTATAAAGGTTGTAGGTTAAAGGTATAAAGGCTGTAGTAAAGGGTGTAGCTAAAGGAGAGGGTATGCTATAGGTCTTTAATTCTTC
>JFZS01000101.1:0-76980 GCA_000709145.1 Balansia obtecta B249
AACTCTTTAATGAATCGATCGAGTTGCCTCGCGTGCAAATTGCCGGATGCCAGTCTTTTGATGAATATTTCATGACTACTTCGATCACGATCCGTGCTCACCGAACCCATTCTCGACACCAGTCTCTCCTTCGCTGGCTAAGAATAACAAGCCCGCCCCCCGTCCGAATTGATATTTATCCGACAATCAGTTTTGAACAAGGCCTCCTTCGTGCGGCGCGGCCTCCCTCGATCTTCGGAAAGAATTTTGCCCATTGGGAGTTCGCTGATACAATACCGTTGAGGCGACTTTTCTTTGGTATAGATATTCATCATCTCTTCGGTTTGAATTATGCGTCTCTTCTGGGGACTTTTCCTGGGCGCCAGCCTCGGCGCTCGGGCGAGCCGGCTTGTTGCTCGTCAGGCTCTTAGCACAAGCCCGCAAGCACCTTTGACCACCACTTCTTCAATCTCCGAGGCTGCTGCCAGCACGATACCAAGTTCGACGACAAGCACTACGGGCCCCATCACAACTGCAAGTGGCGGTGCAGGTGGGGTCACAAGTGGAGCCGCCGGTGGAGACAAAGGTGATACTACCGTGCAGGTCACCCGTACCGTTACTCGAGGCGGCGGCGGCAGCACAGTCACCAGTACCACGACGGTGTCGGTCAGCACCGTCGTGACCGTCTCTGTCACAACGACCGATATAGCCACCACGACCGTGACTGGCAGCGACAAGGAGACGGCCACCAAGGTTATCTATGTCACTTCTACCCAAATCGTCAACGCCAAGCGCGCCGTGGAGGATGACGTCTATATTGGTGATGCTCCTCGCCAAGTGGAGGCTCGAGCTACTCCTGTCCCGGAACCTGTTGAACCTGTTGCTCGCCAGCCCGGCGACTCTTGGTTTAAACGTGTTCGAAACAATCAAAAACGCGCCGTTGTGACAAATTTTGTCACTGTCTTTGTCAGTGCGGCTGATGGTGGGGATTCGACTGTCATGGTGACTGCTACAATGACGATCAAGTCTACAACAACCACGCTGATCCACACCACGTCCTATGTCACGGAAACCGTGCAAGTGAATGCCAAGACTACTGTTACCACCACCTCTACCATCATCGTCAAGGTGACGGAAGTGTCCACCGGAGTTGTTGAGACGTCTACTTCAACTCCTAGTGGAATTCCCGGTAGCGGAAGTGGCAATAATAACGACAATGGTGGCGGCCTTTCATCCGGTGCCAAGGCTGGCATCGGAGCCGGTGTTGCCATTGCTGGCTTGCTTGCCATTGGAGCCATCGTCCTCTACTGTATGAGACGACGTCGCACGCCCCAGCCCGATCCTGATGATTTGCTCGGCCCTTCTTCTGAGGTCCCGGTGAGCGCCGGCGCCGGCGGCTCTCGCAACTCGCGACCCATGTCCCAAGGACTGACGTCTACTCCCGGTGCCATCCCTCACCGGAACCCCATTCTTCCCAACGTCCAGCCTGAGGGCTACCGGGGAACGGCCATGGGAGATGGTCGTGCCGGCTACGCCCATCCCGAGACCTATGGCGCCGCCTTTGCCCCTACCCGAAGCACGACCACGAACACCAGAAGCAGCACCCTATCCCCTGGAGACTATTTGCCAAGACACCCTACCCCAGAGACGAACGCTGCATCGGTCAGCCCCGTATCACCCAGACCTGTAACCGTCGAGCTGGGCAATGACGGCACCACGGGCAAGTGGCATCAGGCTGACGCTGCCGAGATGGCTACTGATAATCCGGCGGCTGCCAGATGGCGCACCGATAACGCACACGAGATTGACAGCCAACCTGTCATGTCACATCAGAGCGGGCCGGTCTATGAAATGCCAACAGAGAGCTACAGGTAGTAGTGGCGACTCATACATTGGGGATGAAATATCAATGAAGGCGCAAAAAAAAAAGGGGGGGGGGGCACGGTCATTGTAAGGATGTTGCTCCAAGAACTTAATTACCGGGGTCAAATATATTTTTTTCTGGATTGGAAATGGACATGAGGGCACATATTCTGGATTACCGGATGACATACCGGCAATCAAAGCCTGCCGAATTCGGCTCGAGCTTTTTCGTGTATATATATAGCTTGTTGGGTCGGAGACAGTTCTCTGAACGTGGGACGTGTAACTTTGAATTAACATGTTGATATTCTGAGACGAGCCCCCCCTCCCCCTTTTTTTTTACTTTTTTTTTTCTTCTAATAGTCCGTGGTGTATGATAGAAGGGTCTGTCGAGGACGGTCAAGGACTATCGAATAGGATCAATGGTGTAAAGTGTCGGATGTAGACGTTGGGATGGTAGGGCGGTAGTGCGCAAGGGACGGCTACCTCGCAGGCTACGTCTGCCAGCTAGTTCCAAGCCATATGTTTGCTTTATAGCATGACTGCATTACGTAGAAGTTTTGCTTTATGCTACGTCTGATTACATATTATAGTGTCCAAAGCGATGTCTCCACGTTTGCTGGCCCTTGTCCTGTATCCTTTCTGACGGTGTGCCAGATTATCAAGTGGCCCTAATTACCGGCATGCTCCCTTCCTTGATGCGTTGTCTTCCGGGGAAAGACCAGCTTTCCCGTTCGGCCTTTGATACGGCTCATCTTCCAAGAAGCGGATCGTCTCGTCAGAGTAGTATCAATCCGTACGTCGCGAGGCCTACCACGAGGGTGAGCTTGCGCAGGCCAGGCTGCGACGGCCGTCTTGCCGCGTTGGGCACGGGGGTGGGCGTCGTTGCGGTCCGGAGCACGGATGGCGTCGTTGCGGTGGTGGATGAGGGCGAGGCTAGGCCGAGGCCGAGGGGAGTTGTCGCCAGGATGACGAACAGCTTGAAGGGCTTGGCCATGGTTTTCTGCCTTGGGGAAAGCGGTGGTTTCTGTCGGCCGTTTCGTCTTCTTCAAATGGGTGATGGCGTGTTTGATGAAAGGATATCGGGTTCAAAGGAAATATGATGGCTGGTTTATATCGATTGTTTCTTTGCGTGGAGCGTGGCAGGATAGCAGGAAAACTTGCCCGACTGCATCTTTTTCTTTTATACTCGTCCCAGGCAAGCTTTGCTGCACGGTCGTCCGTCTCAAATGGCACTTTCACGCGTTTCTCGCAGTCCGGCCAGGCACGCAATGAACCGGGCTGCAAGTTTCGAGCTCCATGTGTGTAGCCCCGCCGAGCTGCCTGACTTGTGGGATACTCGTCGATGCCGGCACGCAGGGTCTCAATGGGGTTTTTTGTTTTGTTTTCTGGTCGAGTCCGCCCTCGTCCTGGGCTCCACATGCCAACCATGTAAGACGTATTGAGACAAGACGCAGAATGTCATCTATCTATTCCTTTTTTTAGTGCTTTTCCAAGAGATAAGTGGAGTCTTTTCTTTGAAATGCACCTCGCTGCCATTTTCCTCGACCGCATTTGCCTGTTTGCTGGGTGCCGGGCTGAGTCGGGGTTCAGGCAGGCCTTTGCCCAGCTCGTGTGAGAGGCACGCTGTTTCGTTTTTTCTTTACTGAAACAGTAGTCTGGCTTTGTGTGATTTGCCTGGCCGGCCGGTCGGTGACTGGTGCGGCGCGACCATGTGAGTTTAAGTGGGTGTGAAACCGCGACAGCAATGAGGTATTCTCGATATATCCTATGCCATGCCGGCTGGTTTCGAATCAAGAATGAAATAAATGAAATACATCTTACCGAGCATCTCGCGTGCCACAAATTCTTTTATGTGAGAATACCCTCAGTACCTGCGTCTTGGAACTCAATAAAATAAAATGGACTGCTTTTTTTTGGGGGGGCGGGCATTGGATTTGAGCTGGCTCCCATTCCCGTGCGATGTATCCCTCGATATGAGACGCAAACATCATACCGGATAGATAGGACGTAGCAATAAACTTGGATGCGCCTGATTTTCTTTTGCTGGCGCCGAGACTTGACGCCTCCCCCCCTCGCTGATAGGATTCGTGTCCGAGATCTACTAGTGCCGTACAAGGCTCTCGGCGCAGACAGTGAATGACGTTGTATGGACGGGCACGTCGTCGATGGGCGCGAGATGCCATGGCTGAGGGCAGACAGGGCTGGTTTTGTGGAACGGCCGGTGGTCAATTGACCGATGGGATTATGCTGATGGCGTTGATTTCCCCATTCGTCGACCATGTCAGAGAGGATCTTGACGTTTGCCAAACATGGCCTGGCACATGGAGCGTTGTCGCCCGTTGTGGAATCCCTGATCCCTGGCAGGTGTTGGTAGATGCTGGCAGCTGTTGGCAGCTGCTTATGCCTGCCAACCACCCCTCGTCCCTCTTCCCTTCCCCCCCCCCCCCCCCGCCCCCTCGTTCCTCCTCCTTCCTCCACGCCTTGTCCCTCGGCCAACACCCCTTTGAGGCATTGCCCGTAAATCTCCGGCCACATCAACGTCCCGCTGGCTCGTCTTATGGAGGTTGGACGCAAAACACAGGCAGCGCATACTGCACGACCTCGTTTCGTCCCATTTAGGATGCCACAAGACAGAATAGGACTCTGCAGCGATGCACACTCCGCCCGCCTTGCTGTCGTACCACCTTCCGCTCACGCCTATGTCCCAGCTAGCCCAGTGCCACCAACACCAGACGCCGAGAAACTGCCTTTATCGATGTGACCGGCGTCCCTTCGCGTCACGTAGGCCCTTGTCTGGTGTCCAGAACGGGTCTCTGCCTGGAGTCAGCGGCAGCGTCTGCTAAGACTTGGCAACCAACATGCATTTTCACATTGGGCCTTTATCCACAGCAGCGTCCAATGGAAGGGATCGCCCACGAGGCAGAGGTAGGATGCGATATGGGCGTGTTATATCCTTCTGTCATCCATTATAGGCAATGCCTCAGCTTCTACCCACCTTCCACCGAGTCGGCCGAGGTCCGGCCTGAAGGGGGCGGGCCACCTAACAAGATATATACTATTGACGCGTTGCTCGTTATATCACCCATCCGTAATGCTCTCCATATCGCGCCCGCCCCCTCCCCCTTGCCCCGGCCTTGCGCAGAAAGAAAGAGAGGGGAAGAGAGACAGAGGCAGAAAGAGACAGAGACAGAAAGAGACAGAGACACAGACAGAGACAGAGACAGAGACAGAGACAGAGACAGAGACAGAGACAGAGAGATTGAAAAGAAATCAAAGCTGTCATGCTGTTAGTCCTGGTAGCCATCTGCCTCTTCATCACGATATTGGGTGCTCGTGAGCTTCTTCTGAGATGGCATCGGTGTGCAAGGGGAAGTCGCCTTGGCTGTTTACCCCCGAAACAATATCCCCATCGACTGCCCTGGATCCTGGATCCTTGGGGCAATGATTTCCAGGCTGCCAAGCTTCAAGCACTGGTCGCCGGCCGTTTCAGCCGCTTCTACACGAACCTATTCTCTCAACACGGACCAACATTCGTGCAAAGGACGCCCAGCGGACAAATGATCAACACAATAGAGAGAGACAACTTCCGCACAGTACTTGCATTGAAGTTTGAGGATTACAACAAGGAACCCGTTCGATCCAAGGCTGTCTTGCGATTTCTCGGCCTTGGAGTCTTCACCAAGGACGGGGCTGGTTGGCGGCACTCGCGGGAATTGCTAAAACCCCTCTTCAAGCGTGCAGAATTAAGCGACGTAGAGCACTTCAAGATACATGTTGATCGAATGCTACAACTGATTCCTCGAGACGGACGAACTGTGGATTTGGCGCCGCTCCTTGGAAAGTTGGTATGTGTCAAGCAAAACACAATCAATCCAATATGAGCAAAACCTCCTGCTCCAAAGACGAAATGCCACCCATTCTTTTTTTTTCTTTTTTTTCTTTTCACAAACTACGAAACTAATTTGCGAGCAGTTCCTGGATAGCGGCACCGAGTTCACCTTTGGGGAGTGTTTCGGGGCTCTGAATGACCGTTGTGGCCAAGGAGACGAATTGCTGGCGGCTTGCTACGAGTCCTTGATAGGGATAAGCAAGCGCAGACACGCGACGAGTAGTCTCGGCCTCATGTTCGACAAGTCATTTGATCAGAATGTCAACAAGGTTCACGCATTTGTTGATCGCCAGGTCGGTCGGGCTCTTGCCGCGGTGGAACCAAGAGATGTTGACGCAGAGAAGCTGATAAACGGAGGTGGTCAGCGGTATGTGCTCCTCGATGAGGCAGCCAAGCACATACGTGACCCGACACAGTTGAGGTACGAGATGATGAATGTGTTCCTTCCACAGTTTGAGAGCACCTCGGTCGTCATGTCCAACGCTCTGTTCCATATTGCGCGTGATGCCGAGATATGGGCAGATCTACGACGGCAGGCCATTGCGTTGGGAGACCAGCCGCTTACTTTTGATCTTCTCAAGTCGTTGTCGTCTTTTCGCCATGTATGGTTAGAGTCTCTTCGACTCCATGGGTCTTCTGGCCGCCTGCAGCGCACGGCAACCCGCGACACGGTTCTTCCTCGCGGAGGAGGTCCCGATGGTTGCAGTCCCGTCTTTGTGCCCCGGGGCACTCAAGTGTCTCTTGACCTATCCTCGCACCTAAACGACGCAAGAATCTGGGGTCATGATGTTGACAGATTTAGGCCGAGCAGGTTTCAGGGCAGAGTGACGAAATGGGATTTTGTGCCCTTTTCAGGAGGTCCCAGAATCTGTCCGGCGCAGCAGCAGGCTATAACCCAATCCGTCTACCTGCTCGTGAGGCTGGTCCAGGAATTCGAGACGATGGAGAATCGGGATCCATGTCTGGAATATGTTGAAAAGCTCAAGATAATGATTGAAAGCAGGAACGGAGTGCAGGTAGCTCTGCACGAGGGCCAAAAAGCTTACAAGACGAATATGAAGTGAGCATAGTCTTTTTTTTTTTTTTTTTTTTTTTTTGAGAAAATGACGGTCGACGATGGTGGAAATGCCAAATTGGGAGAGTAGTATATCAATATGCGTTTGGGAGAGCATCTGCGGAAGTCATGGAAGTCAACGTCTCTTGTCTGGCTGGCTGGCAGATGAGGCAGATCTCTGACCCACTGTATAACCCTACAGTAGCACCCAGCGCCTATAGCACAGCGCCTAGCACAGCGCCTAGCATGGCGCCTTGACTGGCAGCACTTGCCTCGTAGTAACCAATCAGACGAAGCCCCCTCTACGTCATTACCAGTCTGTCACTGTCACACCAGTCCCTCCTGCCCCGCGATGCTGCTGAAAATGCGGAGGGGGCCGAAGTCAATTTACCAAATTACAGCGCGCTCTTCCTTCTGCTGACGGGGACAGAGTACAAGTGCACCGCCATTGAAACCCTCACGCGTCAGCAGCGAGCAGCGAGCAGCGAGCAGCCGGCAGCCGGCAGCCAGCAGCCGGCAGCCAGCAGCCAACAGCCACTACAGAGGCACTCTTGGGCTCTCAGGACTCCAAAGGTTGGATATATCGCACCTACAGTGGGTGGTGTATGTGGGGGGGGAGGATATGCGATCCTACGTCAGACAGACAGACAGACCGTCAGTCAGTCAGTCAGTCAGTCACACATGGTGCTTTGCTACAGTACATACACCCCCCCCCCCCCCCCCCCCCCCCACATCGCACTGCCTTTGCACTCCTCTTTTCATCTCACTCTTCCACCTCAAACTGGCCTTTGTGACGCACACAAGCTTACAGCTCATCCGACCTCTTATTCTCTGCCGCCAGCTTTTCGAACTACCTGCCGTCGCACATCTCTTTTCCTTTCCTCGCCCACTCACTCACTCCCAAGGCGCCTGCTCCCGAGCTTCTTTGACGACCTGGAGTTTGTTTGATTGACAGCGGCTGACCACAATCGTCGGACGGCGACTCACAACAACGCAACTCTCACTTACTGTAACACGTCACTTCACCATCTTGGATCGCACAAGCTAGACTCGTCGACCACGCCAAACATGTCTCAGGGACCACGTCCGACTTTCATAAATCTCCCGCCGCCAGGGTCCAACCCAGATACTCCGTCTGAGATGCCGTATGTCTTGTCTACCTTGTCCTCCTTTTGCTGCTTTTGCTTAATGCAGCGGAAACGTTGTCTGTGAGCTGCGAACCATTCATGGAAGGGATAATTCAGCTAAACTTGTTGAGGGGGGGCAACAAATAGAGGAACACCTACTAGCACCACAACATCACTTTCTGCTCTGTCGACGACCGCCATCAAGGATGGACACCGGGGTCACTTTGCCTCAGGGCCCCTCGGCCGCGGTCATCACCATAACCCTTCAACCATCAGCCTCGAAGCAGAGCGCGCCGACCGTATATCGCGACTAGCTGGCCTGGAGCGAGTCTCAACACTCCGGGCAGGACCTGGAGGAGCTGCAGCAGGCGCCTCCGCCGGGGGCCCGTCATCTGTTTCGCCCCAGACCACCACCCCGACTTCGACGACCGGCGGAGGATTTCCTCCCAATTTCCCCAGCACTCATAACCTGACACCTTCCTATTTTTTTGACAGCAATGGCCAGCCCGTCGCTGTCACAAAGATTAGTACCGTAGGAACTGCCAGCGCCACCGAGAGCCACACCGGAGACGATGGCAGAACCACAGCTGGGGATCGCGAGGAGGACATGTTCAGCACTGACACCAACTACCGCGAGGCTGGATCCGTCGCCAGCATGGGTGCTGACCCTGATGTTATGGATGAGGACATGGACATGATGACCACGCGCTCTGTTGGTGGATACGAAGATCGCATGAGTGACGATGGCTCGGCCTCGCTCGTCGGTTTCGGTGAAGGCGCTGGAAGCACTGTTTCGGGCCCAATCTATCACCGTCGCCCTCCGCCGGGCGCCTCTGCTGCCCACCCGGCTTGGAATCTGGAACGAACCAATTCCGGCATGAGTGACTCCCGCAAGGATAGGGACGTCTTGATGGGTGGAAGTGATGTCCAAATGAACACCTCTGCTATTCAAGACAGACGGGATGCCCGCATGATGGATGGCGTGGCTGCTGACCCTCCCCATCACGGTATGCTTACAGAGCAAGACAATTTTGTCGATACCACTCTCCGAGGGCCGGTTCCAACTGGGACCCAACAAAACAGAGAAGCTGCCGAAAGAATGGCACAAACGTTGGATACTGGTGAGAGTCGGTCTGCGCCGTCAGGTCTGGCCAGTCCTGGCGCTGGCGGGCAACCTCTTGGGAAGTTGTACGAAGCAGGTAAAGGAAGGGATTGAGTTGCGCTTTTGTTTGTCACAGTGTATTATGATATGAGTCCGTTCATGTTATGCGGAAAAATTTGCTGAGCCATGTAGGCACCACATACTGTTGGAATTTTGTCGAGTGAACCCGCGACGAGTGTATGAAATGAATTTGGCCTGCGTCTATTGCAGGCAATGATTATATGCAGTGATGGACGCTTAAAGAGCAATGAAAGCCTTGAAAGCTGGTTCAATTTTTTTTTAAAAAAAAACGTGATTTCATCTTCTCATTTGACGCAGATCTAATTCTAAATTGACATGCAGATCAGCATGGGACGGGCACATCGCACGCCACATGATTTCCCGAGCCACAACTTTCTCAACAAGACAAAAAAAAAAAAAAAAGACGAGCAATAAAAAAAAAATTTAAAAAGTCATCACCGCTCTAATCCATTGCACCACCACGTCCTGCATTCACCTATAAAACCAGGTTCGTGCACACGACCAACATAACGTAATGATATGACGTACTCCACCACTTGAGGGTACCGCTTTCTATGGGCTTCAAAAAGAAATGCAGATGAAAATGAAAGCAGAGCATGCGCAGGATACTATCTGCAATGTATGCCGCCGTGGCCACATTGTGTGCGAAAAAGATTCCTGAAAAAAAGTAATGAGAATAGGTTGCCGTGAGTCATGGTGGCAAGGTCAAACCTGCCACGGGTGCGAGCACAACTGAATGAGGTCGCTAGAATGAAAGATGGATGGCAAATTTATAAGCGATGAAAGCATGCTAGATTGGAACAAAGAAGACAATGAGTTTAAAAAAAAAAAAAAGAGAACAGATTAAGCGCATTCGTAGACCAACCCTCATGTCCGTCCCCTAGATTGGTTGCTGTGCTAAGCGCACATGAAATCCAGGTCCTGCCTCCTCGCGATGAGCTGCCAGTCCCACACGACGGCCCAGTCGCCCCGGTCCATCCTGGACCAGACTTCCTCCAGGAGGTCCGTCACGCGGTCACAGTTGCGGAGGCCTGTGTAGCCGCGGATGACTTTGATGGCGGCCCGGATCCTCTGTCGTTGTTTCTGGTTGAAGCACGCGGTGCCGACCACGAGGCATGGGATCAGTAGGAGCGTCTGAACGGGATCAGACGGCTTGAACGACTCCAGGATGGCCAGGGATTCTTCTACCGCGACCGTGATCCGGCTGTCGTCCTGGGCTGGTCTCCTTGCTGGGGGCGGAGACGAGCGCTTGGAGAATGCCTGATGGGCCTCGGGGAGCATGGGCGCCGAGTCCTGCTCGTGCATCGAGCTGGCCCGGGAGGGATTGCGCGAGGAGGGGCAGCTGTGTATGAAGAGCGGATTGGGACCAAGCTCGTCGGGGGGCATGACGGTAGAGGTCGCCGAGGATCCGACGCTGGCGACCATGGAAGACCGGCGTTGGATGCTATTCACATGTCCTTGGCAAGAACTGGGATGCACCATCGTCGCCAAGGTAGACTGCCGCGCGTGCATCGTGGATGACAACGGCGGATATATCGTTCGGAAGAGGTACACCCACATCATCTGCTTGTAGAGAGGGCCGACATGATGGCGGCTGTCGCCCGGGGGCCACCGGGGAGTCCATTCCCTGATGGCTGTGTCGATCTCCGCCGCCCGGTACAGGCTCATGTAGTCGACGATCGGATCTATAGCTGCAGACATGTTTGCCCGAATGGCGTTTCGGAGACTGGTGATTTGCGAGAGGCACCGGAACAGACCGTCGCTCACTCCTATCAGGCGCGGTGACGGGATTGAGCCGTCGCAGTCCAGGCTTGTGGACGGCAAACGGTTGGAACTGGCGCCCGGGTGCCAGAGGAGATCGTCCGCGAAGATGTGATACTGGAAGAATTCTGTAATGAAGGAACGAAAGCTTTCGTTCTCCGGCGGAGAGTGTTGTATCAGCGTCTGGTATGCCTGTAGATGGACTCGGTGCTCCCCCCTGGGGTTTCCTTCGGCTCGCGTCTGGAGTAGCAAACATAGGATTTGTCCATACCGCGCGGCGAGAACGGTAGCATATTCCGAGTCGTCTTTGGCGACGGGGGTCTCCATGTCTCTGTAGAGTCGCTTCAGGGCTTCTTCGTGGTGGTAATCTCCCCGTTGTTGCAGAGACTCTGGCGTGACAGTGGGGTGGTCGTTCAGGATTTTGCGTCCATACGGTGATTCCAGGTCCATGTGTTTGCAGCTTACGGCCAGTATGGAGTGCATTAATCCTTGGTGCTGGTTAGCAAGTGGCAAGACGATATCCTTGAAAGCATTCTTCGCCTCGCCCTCGACTGTCAAGACATTGCTGAGGTGGTTGACGTAGTGCTTCCAGAAGATCAGGTCTTCGGCGGTTTCCACACCGTGGAAAATGGGCTGCATGGTGATGACGGGCCGTGGATCTTGCTGCATACGCTCTAGACAGATCAAATAAGTCTAGTTAGCTTATAGACTCCGTGAGCAGGCGTTTCGTGGCCTGTTGTGTTGGGTTGGACATGCCTTCCTGAGCCTTTTCTTTCCCGCTCTTCCAGATTTGTTTCTCATGGTATCCCTCACAGACGACCGCGTTCTTGTCACAGTTCATGCCTGGGGGTGGGAGAGGAGCATTAGTGTAACTGTAGGAGAGTGATATGGGCGCTATAACTAGGAACTGAGGAACTCACACCGTGGTTTTGCCTCATCGCATTTCTTCTTCCTCTTCCGGCAAGTTATGCATCCAGTTTTAGACCGTCCCTTTGTGACTTTGTTCGTGGAGACGGCGGCAACCGGAGGATTCTTTCTAGGTCTTCCCCGTGGCCGCTTTTGCTTGACCTCCGGGGTATCTTGCGATGCACTCGACGGGATAGGAGGTATCCTTACGTCGAGTTTGACATCGTCTGTTGGCTCTAATTTGAGAGCAGCAACGGGCTTATGCTGCGTATGCTCCCACTGAGCCCAAGTCGCTTCGCTATCTCTTTCTGCTTGGTCCACATATCCTATGCTCCACAAGTCGGTGCATGACGATGAAGTTGAGTGAGCCGTCGTAGGTGCTGAAGAGCTGTCCATGGCGGTGTCCGTTCCAGAGCTGAGGGGAGAGAGCGAGCTTGTTCGGAGTGGCTCTGCGAAAGAATGGCTTTTCCACACAATTTCAGTTGGAGAGGGTGATGGGAGAACCGTTCCATCCCATGTCTCATCATCAGAGTACATGATTCTATGGTATGGCCACAGCAGGTCTTTGTCACTGGCACCTGTCAATCTCGTTTCCATTGATACTCAGTAGCAACGACATGCCCTTTTCTCGGCCGTTTCGTTTATGAGGTGTCAAATGGTGAATTATTTCAGGTGGTCAAAGACCAAGAGGGTCATATGTTGAAGATCTGGGCGAGCTGAGGAGAAGGGAGTTGGGTAAGGGCTTGGCGAAGCTGACCATATAGCCCTGCGGAGGCCGCTGATCAATGCAATTGTGGCAAGCCGAGACCAGACGAGATGGTGTGTGAGCAGATCACGGGCGATGTAGGATATGTATGTATGGTCTGGAAGAAAGCCAGCCCCTCTGAGCTTGTGGAGGCCGGTTGGCATTTGCGAATGGCATCGAACGGCAACACTGAAGCCAGATACCTATAGGAACAATCCACGCGATCCGGACTGACCCCCAAATCTACTCGCCAACTTGGTTGCTCTCGTGGGTGCCCCGGTCCTGGGCATGTCGCGATGGCAGGGGGTGAGGTGTACGTCCGGTGGCTTCATACAATGAATGGTCGTCCGCCAAGACACCATGCAGTCTGGTTTGTGCCGTTAGCAAATCATCCTGGACGCAGATGCAGTCAGGAGGGTGGGAGCTGTGGACCAGGGTCTGCCTGATGATAGACATGATAGACATCGAAAATACGGGTTTGTGACAAGTCCTCCATCATGTGGTTCGACTGGCGCGGACGACCGTCCTCCAGCTGCGGCGCGGGGGTGTGCATCCGAGTGCTACTGGCGTGGTCAAGGGTCCAAACAAGGGACGAAAGACCCTTGTCATGCGATGCGATGCGATGCGATGCGTCGACGGTTAGACCTGACGGCAACGAACGAACCAAGAGAACATGTCATGTCCTGGAAGGACAGGGCACGACTTGCATTTCCGGGTCGACCCACTATTCTGAACCAATTTACTGGCTGCATCTAGAGGTACACCCCGCACTGTACTAACTTATACTATAAAAGAAGTCCTGCCAAGCCAGTTGACGTCTTGACCTTGACTTGCCAGGTGAAAAATAACCGGGTTGAGACCCGCAATCGGCTGCCAATAGCCGCAGCGCAAGCAACTGAGGCCCGGTTATGATAGAAAATTAGGGACTTAGGGCTGTGCGGTAGATTCAGTTTTGCCCTCAATATAATTTTAGCGAATGTTGGAGCCGCACGGGTGTTGATTCAATCCAGCACGTCACAATCTCGACAACGGGGTTTTGATTCTTCACCCCTTGATGACTAAGGGCCATTTGTTTACAATTCTACTTCCGGGCGGTTTCAGCCAATCAGAAAAAAAAACAAAAAAAAAAAGGTCACCTCAAAGGGTTATGCTATGACGTTACCGTACCCTAGCTGATTGCATATAAGAGACTAGATTATTACCCCCCTATTAAGCTACACTACTCTAGGCCCCGTTCGCGTATCGTGATAAGCGTCCATTTTGCCCTGTCATGTACTTTGGTAAAATTACTACAGAGTCATTGGAAGTCGCCCGCTAAAGCCAACGAGAAGAAAAGTGGGTCGGTCCGGAGATGTAGTCGATAGTTGTTTGGTAAAAACCACCCAGCTGCATATGGTTGACCGATGGTCCGGACCTCAGAATCCGAGAGGATGCGATTCCGTTACTACCCCGTTATGTGATATGTTGCAATCAAATCAACAATGGTTTTCGTCTCGTCAGGCGGGTTTCACAGACGATCGTGCCGGGTGCATTCGTGCTGCCAAGCCCGGACCTTGACCGAGAACGAGCACGGAAAGCTAGAAGCACAGCAACTGGACTATTACGCCCTTGCACTTGGGAGATTGTGTGCCAAGTGCAGCGGGGGATCTCAGGCATACTCTAGCCGCTTTCTTTAGCGCGGCAACGTGCGGCACCCTGATGATGTCATGGACACCGGCTCGGAACCCAAGTAGAAACGGAGACGGAGGCACGCAGCGAGCTTTTCCTGGTAGCCCGTGCCAACGTACAAACAGCAGAGATCCAACATGCTACATGCTACCCTTGTAACGATAGGCGGCTACCTGCTGTGGCTTGCAGCATACCCATCGTGAAAGCGCCCATGCTATCACGAAGCTCATCGGCCTATATAGGCTAAGTTTTGATCAGCACTCTCCCGCTTGAGTCTTGATGCAACGAACCAGTAGGGTAACGTAAAAAGTGACTAACCGTTGACCAATCGCGTACAATGAGAGATGAGCGAGAATACGTCATCAGTTAGCAACTAATGTTGCCTAAGGTAGGTAGGTACCTATCAAACGAGAAATGGCTAGTGCCACTAAAGTCGTGCCTTCCTTTTCCGTCGAACAAGCGAGGCAAGATGAAGGGGACCCAGGGTCTTTCCACCCCAGTTTCATTACCATTATATTTTTCAGAACAAAAGATCCGATGGCGGCGTTAGTGCTTATTAGCAATGGGACTCATTATATCCTTTTCTCGATGTCTCTGCACAAATCGACGGCCGGTCTGAATCACTTTGTGAGGCGGACATTTACGGGCGACTACTGAATTTGCGGCTGAATAAGATGTGAAGTCCCGGTACCAAAAGACAGCTCCAAGCCTCACTCAAATCCGGACATCTCAACTTCAGGTCTCCGCATCACGAGACGATAATGTCGGTGACAAAATACTGCATCTTTGACTTACACGAGATGAGTATGCCTGCCCAACCACACCCCCTTCTCCCCCTCGGCTGCGCCACCGCCTAGGATCAAACGCCCTCTGCTTTGTCACTGAATTGACCTAGTACCAACATTCGAAAATGATCGATAATTGGGATGAGCAAGAGTTGATTTAGCGGAAATGTTGCTTATGGAGGGAGCTACGGTTCCAATCGAACACGATGAGACGTTCTCACCCTTATTTCTATCCTGGTCACATATGCCGTGCGTCGATGAGAACTTATTATAATAAGGCCGACCATGTCTTTCGATGCCCATGTCTTTTGCATGGGCATAACAGTGTTGAGGGGCAAGCAGGTCGGTTAGAGGGATCATCTCCAATCGGTAGCAGGTGGCGATACTTCTACTTGTTGAATTCTGTGGAGTGTGTACAAGGTATTCTAGCATTGTCGAAAAGACAAATTGTTATATACTTTATAAGGACTAACTGACAACGTCCGTCCACCCAGATCGACAATTCCAGCACCACTATCGGCTACGTGAGGTTGCTATAGCATTTACTCAACTACCACAACAGTGTCCAGTCACGCAGTATCGTTTCTAAATTGCCTGACGACCGTTTTGCTACCATAATAGAACCGAGAAAGCGCCAGTTGTCAATAAGTACCGCACCAGGGTTCTAAGCGCTTGGGATTCTCCAATAAAAAAAATCTAGACAGGGAGACAGGGGGGGGGGGTGGTGTGAAATTCCTCCTGCAGAGCCTGAACCTCCAGAGTTATGGTGTAAATTTTTTTCTGTTTTCGGGATAATGAGGGGGGAAACGTTGAACAACCTCGGCCTTCAATTCCCACCAATTTCAATTGCAAATAACGCACGCCGTCCGGCCCCGGCCGCCACTGGCTTAGCGTTGAATTCTCGATGGATACACACACCAATTCCCGAAATCAGTCACAGCTATTGACCTTCTCGTCACCGAAGGGTGCTACTGGTTAGTGTTGCGGACTGAAGCATCACATCTTCCGACAATGATGAGGTGAGTACTCAGTGTGCCAGACTATTGCTGATGATACGATTGTGACCCCACTAGTCTAGAACCAGATCCTAGAGCGCTCAAATTGGTCGGTCAGAGGAAATCAATGCCTCACACTGCTCAGATGTGGCTTAAAATATCTTAATGTTGGTGTCTGCACGTCTCGGACAAGAGTGAGAAAATTATTGTGGACGCCTGTTTTGCCATGGGAAAGATTGGTTAGACCCTGCTATGCGCCCGACGCCGGTGGCATTCCCGCGCCGTCCCGGTTCCGCGACCTTGCCGTTGCTTCAGCCGATGAAACAAGTCTGGCGTGATGTACTGATTCCGTCTATATAAAGCTGGTGAAGCCTTGATCGACTTGGTTACAGGACCATCCGTTTGCCGGCGAAACTCGTGTATGAAACTGGAATGACACGAGTCTAGGCCTTCTCGTCCAGATGGCAAACATCAGACTTGCTACACGCATTGTATTCGCTTTGCCGATACCGGGATAACAAGAGTGCTGCACCAGCGAGGGGTTGCAGCACCCCCCATGATCAATGCACCGGCAGTCCTCCTCGTCCTTTATTGGAGGTTATATAGCTTGTCCCGAGGCTGAAGTTGCGACCATGGCCATGGGACAGAAGTTTTGAAAGGTGAGCCCAAAACTAAACGAAACTGTGCAGAGTTGGTTTGGGATGTTGGATGGATGGATGGATGGAAGGAGGGAAGAGAGTGGAGGGAGGAGGGAGGGATGATGAATCTATCAACATGTGTTGTCGCTGTCTTCTTGCGGTCATTGGACTCACCGCTGGCGAACCCATGCGCATGAGCCGAGGGTGCGACCGAAACAAAGGCCAGCGAGTTCACAACAGCCAGGCCAAATGATCCGGGTTGTTGTCCCATGAATACAACGGCGCAAAACGTCGTTATGACTCGATTGGTAGACCAGGCTAAACCGCGAAAACGTACCAAGTGGTCGCTTCAGCCCATCAACACAAGGAGCCTGATAGTGCGGTGAGTTGTGGCGTTCAAGACTAGTTGACAATGATGCAAAGATGGTCACATGTCACATGGCCTTGAAAGCCCATCACAAACACGGACTCTCAACTCAGGTTGCAAAAAGATTCTCAGTTCTAGCTGGTGGACGACTTGTCTCACGGTCTGCCTGATGGAAAAACACCAGCGTTGCGCTCCGCCCTTTTTCTTTTTTTCTGGACTTCCGCTGAATCACGACTTTCCTAGAAATCATCTGGCCCGATTTCCGGTTCCGGCCGCATCGTGCATGCTATGTTGTCCGCGTGACTATCATGCATATGTGGGCTGCAAGATCTAAGTTCATGACAACACCGCGCGAATGTGTGGGGAAATAGTTGGGGCGAGCATTGGTGCGCTTCACCACGGACCAACCACTTCAGAGCTGAGTTGAGTTGACACGATGCAAGATTTGATCATGGGCGTATTCCGTGCACACCCGCCCGTCGCAAGAGACAACGACAGTTTGGGTCGCCAGCAGTCTGCAAAGAGATGCAAACGCTCAAGCAGGTGACTTGAAAACCATGGTCGAAGCGGCGGGAGGCGGAGCTGATGGCAGGCTTGGGACTAAAAGTGCGGCACCACTCGAGCAAACTTAAGGTTGCAATGACTTGCTTATTGGGACGCGGCATTCTAATGGCTAATTACAACGTAGCCGCCATTACGGAAGATCGGGCTGCTATTCGCTTGAAAACTGGACTGACCACTTGTGCGTCAAATTAACACGCTCAGCTCAGCGATGCGGTGCGATGCGGTGCGAGCGCAACATGGCTGCGCTGCAATGCCAGCATGCCGGGCATATCATTCTCGGTCCCCTGTTCCTGGCTATTACCCCAACGCTTTTTACTCTTATCCCTTCCCACTGTCCCCAAACGGGGAGACACGAGATGGCCTGCATGGGTACTGCACCGGGGCCTGGCAGGACCTGGCAGGACCTGGCCTACACCGTCAAAGGGACGGAGTTAAAAAAGACCTCATGTTTCATTTTTTCATGAACTGCAGCCAACTGCTCTCTTGTAACGGTAGCGTTCGTGGAAATGCGTGATACAGTCGGAGGCAAGGAGAACAACAAAGCACCTAGTTGGTTTCGACACTCTCAAGGGCGAGAGAAAGTACTACATATACAGCCATCGACACTCTGTACATGGCCTATTATCCATTCGGACTTCAACCACGGAGCAGAAAGCTCTGGCCTGCGGACAGAATCATGTCAGACATGAATTTGTCCCTCCAAAGACGAGCGCCCGGCGCTGTCTGCACATAGACTATTGCAAGATGGTACGTATGATTCACCACCACCACCACCCAAACCAAACCAAACCAAACCAAACCATAAATAATTACCACTCCATGCCACCCAAGCGGCACACCTGAACTGGGATTAGCCCCGGGGCTATCGGGCTGCTCGGGATCCCCCTTCGAGCTCATACACCAAGACCGACGAGCAGACGAGCAGGCCGGTCCATCAAAGATGCCGAGCGTCAAGTCATGGCCGCTCTGGGGTTCAACCTAGTTCTCGCTCCCAGCAGCCTAGTAACCAACACGCCTTTTGCAAGGGACGGCGAATTCAAACAAAAGCTGCAGAAATCATGCATGCTTGCATGAAGGGGCTCTTCCTTGTTTCAAAACCGACCGCTGTGCTCCCCACTCTGCCACTTTCCCATCCACGAAAGCTAATGGGTTAGTACGTATTAGTATTAGTACGTACGGAATAGACTCGCAGAATGCGCAGATGCCCTCCAGCACAATCATGAGGATGCCCGATGCTCTAGGCAGCTCGGCCATGCATCCATCGATTGGTGTCAAGAACTGTGCGACTATGCTATTCTTGGCATCAGAGCCAGTCCTTGACGTGCTTTGTAATGTCGCGAATGACGCAATGTGGTCTTTTGGCGCTGGAGAGCCGGACTAGATAGCCGGTGCTAATGCAGTAATCATCTTGAGCTTCCTGCATGGGCAATCCGGGTTCTTGTCATCGTACCTGCGAGGCCACAAGGACATGGGTAATGGGTACCATCCACAAAACTTGGGCCAGGGTCAGTCGACCACGGAGTACGGAGTACTGGCCGTGAAAGCTAACGCCGCAGAATGCAAGGCAGAGACAATCTGTCTGTTGGGTACTCCGTCCTGTACCACTTCTTCACGTGCATTGTGTTCCGTCGGCCCACGCTACGACTGAGACGGACCCTTTCTCAGCTTGACGAGCCTTTCCCTGAGACCAGCCAAACTATTATTCGAACCTGCGTGGCTTGTTTCGGATCTGGATCCGACCCAGCCCTGTTTGTGCGTCTTTGGGCGCCCCGGAATACTCCGCAGAATATCGGGCTGGACATAGCCTTGCTGGCTGTCGTCATTCAACTGGGTCGAACCTGAAATTAAATCATGTTCTGAACCATCGTCGGTCCTGCTGTACGAACTTCGTCTTACATGCCTCGTAAACAGATTGCCAAACGCGGTTCTTCTCTGCGACGGTCTTTCAATGTCCAGATCAGTGGATTGCTCCGAATCTATCGTGCGTCGAGGACCTTGGTGACCTGCCACAGAGGCTAGTCTGGACGCGGTATCGTGATTGCGAAGGGCCAATGCTGTTGACTGCTGGTCTGATACGGACCTCGACGTGACTTGATGTCTTGGCCCCAGAGCATTTGGAGATACGTGCCACTGCTCTGTTCCATCTGTGCTCGCGGTATTCAACGGCGCTAGGCGAGGCAGTAGTGTGAATGCCTCGTGGCTCTTGGCCCGGTTGAGAGCAAAGCTGGAGCTGTAACCGTGTTGAGCTGTACCTCTCCGACGGGGTGAAGTTGGCATGATATGCGACAGGGGCTCGGGCTTTCGCCCCGTTGGGTTGAGAAATCTGGTCATGTCTCGGTTCCGTTGCGCCGCAGGGTGCGGTTTACTCTCCCTCTCCACATACGACTTGAGCAGCTCGAAAGAGCTGTCTTCCATGTCATGATCAGTCGCCTGGGCGACAGTGATATTTTCTTGACCCAGTGTGGGTGAGTCAGGAAGTGGCGTATTGATAGTTTGATCTCGGACTCGCTGATATGACGAGGACGATGATGCCATGTCATCTTGGTTGTCGAGAAAAGGGTCTTCTTCACCGAGGTACGTTGCCGGGATGCTCGTTGACGGCGAAAATTGACGGTCGCGAGTGCGGACGGACTCCAGGCTGGCGTGTTGTGTATGCAATGATCGTGGTATCTGAAGGGACAAGGACCGACGGTAAGAGCCGGAGTTTGGGTTTCTGCCCGTGCTGTCTGATTGCAAATCCGTCTTGTCATGCTCTAGACTGTGGCGTGATTTTGTACTGGGGGTGCGCTCAACCTCAAAATTGGAATAAGAATCTTCGACGCATTCGATACACGCGTCATCTATTACCGAAGCAGCTACTGACTGTATCCGTCTAGACGTGTGAGAGTCAACCCTGAGAGGCCTGCCTCGCGTGGTTGATGCTATGACGCAGTTGTCTTTCACCGGGACATCCTGAGAGAATAGGGGCCGAGGGATCAACGAGGGACTTGGATTCAGCATTCCGCTGCCTTGGGTATCAAACCACGGGAATCTCGCGGCTAGACTTGTAATTTGCTCACAGGCTCTGGGACCGCAGTCTGCGAGATGCTTCTTCCCCTCAAGCCGGGAGGCATGGTCCTGGGCCCTCTTGTGTCGACTACTGTGCTTCATTGGGTTGGCGAAGCTGGTCGTTTCGTCCCATTGCCAGGGAGACCAAATCTCATCCTCCGTTAGCGTCGTCAAAGAAGTCCGCTTGCCTTCTGAGCCGACAGAGTAACGCCGTGATCTGCGCCGCGGTGGAACATTTGAGACGTACGAATCCGCATCGTCTTGGATGTCGAGAGAAGCGAGGTTCATGAGGGAAGGCATCAGGGTGCTGAGCCCCCCCAGATTGAGTGAGAGACGAGGGCAGCCGGCAGTGAAGCCCGGCCGCTTAGACGGGCTCGCCGGTCGCTGCAGTGGAGGATGCTGCAAGTCTGAGGCCGACCCTGTAAGATTCTCCGCCGATTCACTTCTTTTGATGACGGAGGGTATGCGGGGGACAATCAGGAACTTCTCCCAGCGCGGTGTCCAGTACCATTCTTTTCTAGGAGCGGGGAGTCTGCACTCATGGCCGCTCTTTTGCACCTCAGCCTGGTGAATCAAGTACATGCGGGCATACTCCATGGGCGAGAGACGTGGAAGAGCAAGCGAGTATGTGAATGCTGGATTGGAAGGATGGTCTTGATATATGGCCGCCCACTCCGCAATGCCCGTGGACGAAACACTCCCGCCACTTGTGCTTGTCTCCAGCCTCTGACCCTGGTCCAGCGAAATGATGGTTGGTAGAATGTTGGCCTGGGCCAGAGTCGGGTCTGAGATGTGAGATTTAATCGAGGCTTTGCGCTTCCCCTTGGCGGGTTTGCCTGGTTTGCCAGCAGACGTGTCGTTCTTTTTGCGAGCATCTGCACCGTCGGCCATGACATCAGACGCAGCCACTGATTCGGATTCAGTGCGTATGCGCTCCAACAGCCTGCCGAAGAGTTTCGGCGTCGCAGATGACTTGAATGCTTCGGGAATGGGCGGCAAAGGCGGAGCCTGCGGCAGCTCATCGCCCTTCCCCCTCCGTTTCGACAGTTTCCCCTTCCTCCTATTCAGCCGTGCCGGAGTGGTAATCCTCACCACGCCGCCGTCATCCCCGCTGTCGTCCTCGCTATCGAAATTGTACTAGAAATCTCGACTGGAGCGCTCTTTGGGGATGAGCAGGCCGAGTCTCGCCTTCTCCTCGACCTCTAGATCGAGGGACTTGGCAAGGGGGTGGACGTGGAACTCCGTCTGCGACAGGTCGTCGGGGTAGACCAGCACCTCTGGGGCCGTGAAGTCCAGTGCAAATGCCGCGCCGTCTGTCTTCGCGGCGGACATCTCCCGGCCCGGCATGCCCTTTAGCAGGGGCGTCATGTTGGCGGTGGACATGGACGTGGTGGAGGTGTAGACTGATGAGCGGAACGATGCGTCGGCCATGGTGCTTGTGTCGGAGGCACAGACATCGGAAGACCTGGGCGTGGCGGGCGTGTTCGCGTCCGGGCTCCTGGAGTCGTCTCGGTTCGGGATGCTCGTTGGTGTCGAGGGCCTTGGACATTCCGGCGCACGCGTTTCGACTGCATGGAGAATGGCGATGCATGTCATTTCCAGCTTCTTCGCGTCTTCGATGTAGAAGCCCAGACTCTCTCTGGCCTTGTCGCCTGTGGCAATGCCACACCGGGACGCGAATTTCTCCTTGAACGGCTGGCTCTCGCCTGCAGAGGCTGCCTCACTGCTCATCAGGAACTTGTACACGCAGAACCGGATGCTGTCCCGCAGGCCAGGCGTGCACGGCAAGAGATCGATATGGTCCCCGGCACCGCTGAAAGAGCCGGAGAAATCAGGCGGGAACAAGGCGTTGAGACGGGCCATGACTCTCGCTGCATCCGGTCGCGTCGTGAAGCCGGTGGGCAGGATATCCATCAGACACTATGTAATGACCAGCAAGTGCTCAGTTAGTCGCAGGCTGCACAATGTGAAAGGCGGGCGTTTGAACGCGGTGGCGGCACCCCTTACCGCGGATCGAAAGTTCAGCTGGGATACTTTGTAATGCTCGCTAGCATGGCTGTCTAGATGCTCGATCACCTGCAGGCTGACCTTGTCCTGAGAATGGACCTTGAGCCTGACGCGTGTGTATTCGACCAGATACTGGCGCTGGGCTTCGACTTCCTCCAGCGCCTCCAAGCCCTCGAACGCCCTGTCGAACAGCAGGCCTTGGCCTTGATTCATTCGTCCGTCGAATATCGGCCGCGAGTCACTCAGATGTTTGACAATGCTCCCGCGGAGTGCCCGCTTGACCTCGGTCCCGTATCGTAAATGGCCCGGAGGGCTAATCTCCTTGTTGCCATCGAAGTTGCGAAGCCTGCGCTGTATGGCCTGGTCGAAGCCGCATTCCTGCGGCCTGAACTCGAGGCCGGCAAGCTCAACAAGCTGCAGCAGCAGCTCGAATCCCGTCGTGAGCCACCACGCCTCCAAGTCTGTGGGCGAAGAATGCATGAGAGTCAGTCGGCGGTCTGTTCGGGATAGCTTAAGGGTGCAGGGCAAAGTAGGGGACGGCGAAGGAAGGCCCGGGTTTCATGCAACTATGAAGAGAGATATTCAGGGCTTGGATCAGGGAAGACGTGGCCTGCTCTGCGCCGATGCCGTGGCCCTTTTGTTTGTGCTTCGGTGCCTTGTGTTGTGGACTCACCTCCTCCTCACATGGACCTCAGTTTCATATCACTGCTCAGCTCATATGCTCCGGCGCGAGATTCATGCCTTAACAGATAAAGGCGGGCGGATGCCAAGTTTGCCGGCTATCAACTTTTCACAAGTGTCTGCAGTCATGACTGGCGTTATGATGATGTTTTTCGCCCTGAAAAGCGCAAAGAGGTTCCGAGCATGACGCGTTTGTGCGAATGCGCCTTGTGCGACGACTGTTATCCCCTTTGTGATTCGCACCCCCTTCCACATGTGGTCCTGTTCAGGCACAGCTGCATTCACTGATTTCACGAGAGGGTTAAAAAAAAAGTTTAGAAGGGCTTCCAGACTGTAGCGCATGTTTTCTTGTTTCGTAGGTCATGGCTTGTTGATGCAATGCATGGTTGGACAAGACGAGTGGTACAGTTTCTGCAGTAAAAGATTATACTGTAGACGGACAGGAATCAAGCATCACGAGGGCAAAATCACGAGATGGATCAAGGTACGCGGTGTTGAATAATTCAGCCTAGAACTGTAGTTCATGAGGCATTTGTTATACCAGTGGTCAGGAGATTTGTCCCAATTACGACATGTCGCATGTAAATTGTACACAACATGAAAGCCTTGTATCGGCCGTACCGATTGAGACGAAGCGTCTCTGTCAGATGAAGAAGTCCCGTTACACATGTCAGTGCAATACTGCCTTCACCGTAACGGGCAAACCCTTGGCAGGCTTCGCTGAAAAGAAGCCATCCATATAGGCCACCCCCCCAAATTCCTGTGACAGGGCCAAGTCGCTAGCGTCGTATGCCAACGACAAGTCCACATCGCGCACGCTAAGGACAAGGGCAGTCACTAAGCCCGGCATCATCATGTTCTCGCCCATGCAGCCGTGCTGTCCACGCTGAAACGGGCGCCACGAGTTGCCGAGGTCCGCGCTGGGGTTCGGTAGCCAGCGCGTGGGATCGAACGCGAATGGGTTGTGTGCATATGCGTCGTTGGTATGGAGGCGGGCAATGTTGACGAAGAGCTGAGTATGGCGGTTGTGACGAGTCAGGATGGCTTCTTGCTGTTTGATTCTCTAAGGAGGGCAAAAGAGGGGGGGGGGGTTAGGGAGCACTGTACAATCATGGCATCCAAGGAATGCTCGATTCCATCGTAAGTGATGACGTGTCTAGCAAATTTTTTAGTAAACTGCATTTGAGGATGCTGCAAGTGATGGAAACTGACCCATTTGGCGCAGCAAAGGGCGATATTCCCGGCGGGCGTAATCTCATGCTCTCCTTGACCACGGCCGTAGTGTAGGGAAGTTGCTTGATCTTGTCTGGATTCTGACGCAGTTCTTTTATGGCAGCATCGGCTCCGCCGGGGAATACGTTATTATGTTCTTTGCGCAATTCAGCTGCCACGTCTGGATTCTGAGCAATATGACAGTAAACATACTACATATTACAAAGGTGGTCAGCAATGCCATCCGTACGAAGAGGAAGATGCGCGTGGTCACGATAAAATAGAAGGAGACGTAACTGTTAAGACCATAGACGATACGTCTGCTGCTAGAAACATGGTCATGATTGTGTCCACATGCTGGATCAGAATATCAGCATCCCAGTCTGTCTTGCCTGGGTTCTCATTCTGGTATTTAGCAACCAGTGAGTCGACCAGCGGTACAAACTTGTTGTGTTTTGCGGGTGCCACTCGTTGGAGGGCAGTAACCAGAGAATGACGAATCCGCGAACGAATGCGATCTTGACAAATCTCCCGTATCCTCCTGCTCTGTCTCTGCGTCCAGGGATTCCAAGAGTTGGCGCCATCCGCTCGTTTGATGATGGCCTGAATATCTGCGTGGATTGCGGAACCCCAACCATCTCGTTGAACAGCAGTGTCTTCACCCAGGAGAAAGCGGAAAGTGAGGTCTGACCCCCATCTTTCAACCACATCGACCAAGGTGAACCGACGGCCAGTCGTTGCATGCCGCAAAAGGGCGTCTCGTAGCTGCGTCGAGTAGTCTACCATGTCGGGCAGGAAGCGCATGACGTTGGTGACGGAGAAAGCTTGTCGAATAGCAACACGCGAATCATGCCACTCGTGCATGTCTGGCGAGACGAGACCACGAGAGCCGCCGACCAGAGGATGCAGAGAAGTTTGGAGCACATATGGGTGTCGCGTATAATCATTGACGAAGCGATCGGCAACAGCCAAGCTGCCGGTTACGAGGAAGGGTTGAGGCATAAGTGGCCAGAGGTCAAGGTAAAACAAATCGGGAAGATTGTATTCATTCTGGACCAGGGACAAGACAGCGGCGCTGGGCGGGTTGCCGGGCAGCTTCTTGGAGACTTTGAGGAACAAGCCGATGTGGCCGAGCAAGAAGCTATGAGGCGGTTTAGGCTGATGAAGATGAGATGATTGTCAGCGATGTGGGTAAAAGCCTTTCTAGATCAGCTGCGAGATGAGGAATGAATGTTCGGGAACGTACGGCGAGTGCCTGGACCTTCTGGCGATGACATGTCAGCCTCCAGAAAAAGTTGGCTACAACCACGAGCAATAGGGAGACGACGACGGTGGGCAGGGCAGCATGGAGGTCCATCTTGTACCGAGAGTCGATCCTGAACGCATCGTGTTTCCCTTTGGATAGATGGGCGAAGCCAACATGGCATGCTCTCAGCCCTTTGGTACGTCTGGTTTTTCCGACGTCAGGCGGGCTGGCCATCTTTGGCCATCTTTCCTGATTTGTGATTGTTGCTGCCGACTTGGCTTGTGAGCTGACAGCCCGATCTCGGGCAGCTCACGGGGTCCAAGCCGTTGCCAGCCAGCAGAGAGTATTGCGGCAACAAGAAACCTGTCGGTCCGGTCCGTGTGAGGTTTCTTGCGTGGCCGGCGCGACAAGAGTACGTGAGTACGTACCTGGTAGGTATATGGTTGTTTTAAGCTGAGTGACCCAGTTCGGCAAGCGGTGACGAATGCGCAACATGTCAGCCGCACAACCAATCAGAAGGACGCGTTCACCGGTGATTCAGATTCAAGACAACTTACCTAAGCAGAGCCCGGATCAAAATTTAGCTATAAAACCCCGTCATGCCCCTCCGGATTTCAGTCTTCTTTTCCTTTTCTTTTCTCTCCATCCGAGTGCACGGGCGTCTTCCTTCTCCGTGAAGCGATAAGCTGAGAGAGGAATTTTGCTAGTTGAAAACTAAATTCAAACCGCTCTTGTTCAATTTATTGGGCAAGGAATTTTTGGAACCTTGTTGAGCCTTTTTTTCATCTTTCATTGCGATTCGGTCTACTGGACTGGCGTGAAGAAGGAATCTCCTACCTATGCACCGAGGCTGGGCGTTGGGAGTCGGGGGAAAGGTTGGGGGGGGGGAGACATTATCTCTGCGTCGTAGTACTACGGCTCGAGACGCGTTGCGTCGAACATGGCTGGATACCAGATAGACTTGGGTGTGAGAGTACCATGCACGATGCTGCCCGGTGGAGGGACGATGTTGATGCTGTTGATCATCGAGACTTCTGGGTGCACATGATTTGAGTGACTTGAGTTTTGCTGCTTTTTTGCGTGACAGAATATATGCTGAATCCGAGTTGAACCAAAGATTATGACTAGCGAGAATATGTCTCGCGATGAAGCAGCCTTTTTCTTTTTTTGAAGAATTGATGGAAATTGTCTGCCGTCATACATTGTACGGAATATCTGCCCAGCCATGCGCTCTAGTGGGGGTTCAGTGGGTGCATCTTCTGCGGGTGACTCAAACTTTCGACCCAAGTGCTCGTCAAAAATTGACGACGCCTCACGACGCCTCCAGCGCATGTGATTCGAGCTCCTAGGCTCTGTCTTTTTTATTTTTTTAATTTTTTTTTTTCCCTTCTTCTTTCCTTTAAAGGCGTGAGTCACTGTCGGAATATACATGTCTTGAAAGCCACAAAGTGCGCAGCTACTCGTCCGGTCCTCCTCCCTCCGCTGCCATCACAGTCATCATCCAATTTTCGTCTACAACGCCGCCGAACCCACGAATCGCTCATTTGCATTGCGAATCCCGCCCTCGATGGCTGCTGAGGGAGGACAGCCCGCCGGGGCAGGCCCGTCCACAGCCAAGGAAGACCAGAAGCCCCAAGACCAGGCGAGGCCTCCTATCAAAGACCAATCCGTCCCGGGTGATCCAGCAGGCGGGGAAAAAAAGCTGTCGAATGCCGAATTGAAAAGGCAGAAGCAGGAAGAAAAAGCTGCGAGGAGAGCCCAGGCAAAAGCTGCGGCAGCATCTCTGCCTGCTGCCGGAACTTCGGGACCACTTGGAGCTGCTGACGGAACCAAGTCCGGGGGCAAAGGCAAGGCGAACGCCGCCAAGCAGGGAGGACTTCCTGTGCCCGGTGGCTATCATCGAACTACTTCAAGAGGGGTGCCGTCGCCTGCTGCGCGAGAGGTGGCCAAGCCCAAGATTCCAGAGTGTTTCAGCCATCTGTCCATGGCGAGACGTATCTCCATGACACAGGCCGACAAAGACGTGAACCCGGTTGTCCTGGTCCTGGGACAGCAGATGGCTACCTTTGCCATCAGTGATAGCACCACGCGGCTCGAGGCCACTCTGCTTGCGTTCAAAAAGGTACGTACATGGACTCGTTCTTCTCTTCTTGCCTGTTTGGATCCAAGTCTTCGGCGCAGAAATGGCAATGCGCTTACAACGTCCGGGATGGAACAGGTCATTGAATCCTACACCACACCCCTTGGCAACACGTTTTCTCGCCATTTCACCTCGCACGTACTGAACCCTCAGATCGAATACCTCACCGCCTGCAGACCAATGTGCTTCTCCATGGGCAACGCCATCAGATGGCTGAAGCTGCAAATCTCCAAGGTCGACATCGACCTGCCCGACGCTGCAGCCAAGAAGATTCTCTGCCAGTCAATCGACAACTTCATCCACGAACGCATTGAGCTAGCCGATTTCGTCATTGTCAAGACGGCCGCCGACCTGATCAGCCATGACGAGGTCGTCCTCACATATGCACACCACAAACTCGTCGAACGCGCGCTGCTGCAGGCCAGGGCTGACGGCAAGCGGTTCAGAGTCATCCTCGTAGACGACCCGTTCGACCGCGTCGGCATCGGCCACGCCAAAAAGCTGGCTGCCGCCGGTGTACCCGTCACTTATGCCTCCGACCTGGGTGCCCTGCGAACGAACCTCCAGGAGGCGACGATTGTGTTTGCCGCTGCAGAGGCCATGTTCAGCAATGGCTCCATGTATGCCCGCGCCGGCACCTGCGATATTGCCACCGTTGCTACCGATTTGGGCGTGCGCGTGGTCGCCCTGAGCGAAACCATCAACTTTACTGAACGCTTGTCCATCGACTCGCTGACGTACAACGAGATTGACCCGGAGAGAAGCACAGATGAAGGGTTCAGACTACTGTTTGACACGACGAGAGACAAGTTCATATCGGTGGTGGTAACCGAGCTGGGCAATTCGTCGGCCATGGCCGTTCCTGCGATTCTGAGGAAACTGGAGGAGTTGTAGAGTCGGTAGCCGATGTCATCAATAGAAATTCAATCCTGTCACCCCAGTAATCATCGCTGTCGTCATGAGAAACCAAGGTCACGGTCTAGCCCGTGTCTCCCAGGTGCGCTGGCAAACCATTCCCAGACGATACAGTGACCGTAGTAGTCAGAACCACACACACACAGCCCACGAAAAATGAAGCGCCGTCTCTATTCCATTCCACCCAGCACGGCATGTACAAATCGTCCTTCCACCCAACCCACCGCCTGGCCCTCCGTCGTCTCGCACAGCGTCACAAATAGAACCTCCCAGTCCGCCTACTGCAAAGCCGCTTCCCTCTCCCTCTCCGCCGCCCTCTGCCTCTTCTCCAGCAAGACGGCCTTGCGCTCACGCAGCATGGCAGCCTGCCTGTCGTCCACCCCCTGCAGCCAGTGTCCGAAGCTAGCGCCGCCGAGGGCATAGGCCGGGTACGCCCACAGCGAGGACCTGTTGAAGAAGGGGCGCATTTCGATGCCGACTTGCCAGAAGCGCACGGCGAGGCCTGCGTCGTCGTGTCAGCGGGCTGGCCAGTGGGGTTTTACAGGGCGCAAGACGTACCGAAGCAGCTCCAGAATGCGATGCGGTGGACCATGATGGGCTATTGCGTTGATGGGGCGGGGGCGTTTGATGTTTTGGCTGTTGCATCGAGTTGGGAGGCTCAAGGAGTTGGGGTAGCTGGGATTGCGTCACGTGATGGCGCTACGTTTCTTTCGGTAGAGCAGCCGACCCTCAGAGAACTTCCCTGCCCATCCATGCCCGAGACAGCAACGGGACAGAACCGAGCCGTGCAGTTAGTTCATCGCATTGCGGCGCCATATATCTTCTTCGGCATCTGGAGGCAATTACGTTCTCTGCATGTAATGACATGATACGTGGTGGCTAGTGACGAGGGAACTACTGAATTACGAAGAGGCGACGATTTCAGTAATGCGTATTGCCCGGCGGTTGCTGACGGGCTACACGCGAATCTAGATACCATGAGGAAAATTTCTACTTTACGTTACAATTCTATGTAATACTTTTGTGTCCCGTATTTACCAAACTTTTGTCTACTTGGAGGTTTCTGCCTCTGTGAGCATCTGCGGGTCTAGTACTGTATGTAATGCATGGGGAACAACATGCGCCCAGGCGCGCCAGCTATCCAAACATGTTGTCCCGTGTATCCGCGTTCACCGTGTAAGGAGGAGGAGGCAAAGAAGACGAGGCCGAACCTGACGGCGGAACAGCGGCAGGTCCCATGCCTCCGGCCATCTGAGTAACCTTGGCCAACATTTTAGCCATATAGTGTTGAATAAACGATTCCCTGGTCCGAGTTGTCAGTCTGTGCGCGCGAGGAACAAAAAGACGGAGCTGCAAAACGTACGTATAATAGCTGTGATCCGAATTGTGCGTGGAAACAAGATTGTGAGCCAGCTCGTGAGCCAGCACAACCCACCACCAGGTTGCCGCTTCAGCTCTGCCGCTGGCGGTGCTCACTTGCGCCGCATGCAATTGCAGAAAGAAGCGCAGGTTGCAGAAGATGCTACCGCCCGTGTTGAATGCTATCGTGCCCCCCGACTCGTCGTAGAACATGTGCAGAACCTTGGGTGACAGCGAGTAGATGGTGCCAATGTCTACCAGAAGAGCTGCAAAGGTATTAATTGGGCCAATGTTGGCAGAGAGGAACTGCGCGGAACGGGCTTGCATGTCCTTCGAGACAAAGACCTTCATATTGTTTGAGGCCTCTGCTGCAAACGTCATGTTTTGCGCTGGCGTGCTGTCGCAATACGTCGCTTGCTCTTTGACCTCGTTGACCTGGGGCTCCGAAAATACATGATCCGATCCGTGAGGTCGAGTTGCATTGACCGCGTTGAGCAGGTTCTGTTGCACAACGGCTGGACTAGTCACCCGCCCGTCGTCTTGTTGAGGGCGTCCCGGATTATTGGCTTGACCAGGGCTAGGTTTGCCTGTTGGTGATGGACTGTCCACGACCTTCTCCAACCGCTTCCCAGCTTCGTCCTTGCTCTCGTCATGATTATCAAATCCTAGTCTGCGGGTAATGTTGTAGAACAAGCCACCACCTTTTCTCGACTGTTGCCCGCTGTCCATGCCTGATACGTCAGGGGAGTCCCACGAACCAGGCATAGCAGGTTTCGGTTGCTCGGGTGTCTTGGCTACTTGTCTGGCTGCTTCGGCTGCACTCGGTAGCTCTTTGGTTTTGCTCTCATCAGACACCTGGCCTTGCTGAGCCCAACTGCGCTCCCTCTCCTGAATCCTTTTCTGTTCCTCCTCCAACGCCTTCCTCCTTTCCTCCTCTGCGATACGGGCTTCAGCTGCTTTAGCACGCAGAATACGATCAACATTATAACCGCGGGCGCGAAGTCCATACAAGTCGAGAGTCAGAAAAGGCTCGAAAAAGAGGTAGGCTTGTTGATTTGGCCGGTTCAGTAGCATCTGGCACACCGCCTGGCCGATCTGATACATATCAGGCTGCCCATCATCGGCCACATAAAGCACCCATGCACGTTGCTCATAGGCACCCGCAGCCGACCGTTTCTCTGTGTGAGACTGCCTCTGGCCTTTCAACGTGCGCCTGAGTGCCACGGAACGAACCATTTCGACTCGGAGGCTCTTCTCTAACCACTTAGAATCATGCTTGACCGCGTCTCGCCGATAGTTGGCATACTCGTAGAGAAAGATCTTTGATCTCTCGATGACGTGTTTTCGAAGCTGCTCAGCAGCCTTTTGTCTCGAGGTATGAGGCCCAATTCGTACATCTTCCTGTACAATATCACTCAGCTTCATGGCGCCAAGCGCCAAATAGAAGTCCTCTAATGCATCTTCTTCAGGCGCGCAGATTAGGTGTTCTTTGAACAGGCGATAGCTGATTATATCATCCAGAACAACAACTTGACTCGCTGAAGCAAGCTGATATTGCTTTATGGGGGCTTCGTCTTCATCTAGGTCGATCAAATCACCCTTGGTTGATGGCGACAACTCTTTATAAGCCAAAAGACAAGATGATGTTCTCAACTTGCGCCACAACTCCTTGTCACGACGTAGAGTGGCTGACGATTCCGCCAGGGACTTCAGGAGATCCATGTACTTTTCTGGGCTTCGTAACACGCTGAGAAGTCTCGCCGGCTCATTGCATGCCATGTGTGCAACTTCTAGCTTGGTGGGCTCGCTCTTTGCTCCGCAGTGGAACAAAAAGGCGTTCGCTTCTTGACCGAAATCCACAAAATCGAAGATCTCGCCGTACGTAACTGACGTCCCCAGATATGCCTGAGAAGGACTTATGTGCGATACTCCTGAAGGAGCCTTGGAGGACTGGGCGACACTTCGTCGTGTGACCGGGACGATTGGAGCATGACGAAGTTTTTCCAGGCTATTTTCGCGTAATTCTGTGATGCGAGAGGCGAAGTAGCTAAACAGAGTGACCGCCGATTGCTGATCTTGCGGCGGACTAGACAGCAGCTTGTTCACGCATTCAACCAATGGCGGATCTCTTGCAACGCCGAATTTCTGTTCGAGAATATTAGCATATAGTCAGTCAGAGGCAGTCGAATCTTCTATCACCTACATTTGCATGATCATGAAGATCTCTTCTCAGTATGTAGAAGCCAAGCACAGCAGCCTTTTCATTCGTGAAACACCCTGACGGCGGCACAAGTTGAGTGCTTCCCTTCAAGGGCAAGATTGCTTTCCGGGTGTCGCTCAGATCAAATGCACCATAGCGATTGGAGTGGTGGTTTGCGATGAAATATGTCATGGCCGATGTTCGGAGAGTATCATCCTTCGAAGACATCAATTCGACCAGTTCAGGAACCGAAGGAAAGGTCCGCAGTCCGAGTAGGGACAGAAATCTGGCTTCGGGACTGCTGGGTCTGAAACTTCCAGGAGGGCCAGGCCATTGAAGAATCTTAATCCCAAGCACACGTAAAGAATCTTTGGGCTCAAAGAGCTCTGATACTTTGTACAACGTCTTGGATGCTTGAGTTGAAGCCATATTTTTAGGTCCGGCCTCGGCTGGACAGAATCGAGACTCTCGCAATTTCTTGAGATCATCAGATGGTATATCGTTTTGTACTGAAGCAAGATATTTGATAAGCTCTATGTGACTCCATTTCTTTTGCCTGTCATCTCCAGAATTGTTCAGCAATCGAGTAAAAATGGTATCTAGATCAATTGTCTTGCGAACGCCAACTGCAACCAAAAACTTCTCCTTGACTTTCTCGCAGCCCTGGATTACTGGCAAGTCATCAAACAATTTGACAGAGGGAAAGAAAGAATCGCCAGGTCGTTTCATTCCTGCTCTTGTCGGCATCACGGTATGTGATTGAGCTAGTGAGGCTAATGCTGCCTTGTCTTTGTTTGAGATTGTATCCCAGTTCTTGGAGAGAATAGTCAGCACCTGCACCGCAAACTTTGCTGATCTGGTCACGCTCTCGTCTTCCGCTCTCGAGTTTGACGTTTCTAGCAGGAAGCGGAACCAGGGCAAGACTTCCAGTGGCAACCAGCCAAGCGCCTGAAGCTCAGGGGGGGTGGAGTTGGTGATGAATGAAAAAGGGATCGTAGTAGGAGGAATTGGCACGTTGGCTGGAATATTGCTCAGAGTCGGATAGTTTGTAATGCTGCCAAGCGCTATAACATCACTTGATTCTTCGTCAGTCACTGTTGCAACAGCAACCTCAAGAAGGGCGCTGCGGCTCCCAGGATCCAGCTCTCCCGTCAGACTCTTCTTTCCAGCCCAGGAAATGAATTTGACCATTTGAGACTTGGTGAGAGCCTTTGCCTCGAGTTCTTGCTTCACGTCGGTGACAGTGATGGGGGATATCAGCCCAAAGTCGATTAATTTCTTCACAAAAGCTGAAGTCTTCATCTCATCTGGGACGGTAGGTATGCTTTCCACAAAACCACTTAGCTCAGCGGATCCGAGTCGAACTTGAGTGGTCTGAAGCACACCTTGACTGGAATATACTTCGATAGAAGCCTTCCTGAAACACGTCCAAAATGCTTCTTCTATTACCTGACCCACCTGACCACTGGGTGTTGAGTCGCCGAAAGTGAAAGTTTGTAAAGCATGAAGAGCTTCCGGCATATATCTAGCAATAACGTCTTTCGACATCTTCTTGCCACCCTCGGCCGACGATCGGACTCGGCGGTTCAAATCTCCCATTTCATTGGAAAAGGCTAATCTTGACACGATGCCTGCAGCTCGCAAAAGCTCCACATTCCAGGTCCTTACCCATCGTGCGTTGAGGTCAATGGCCTCACGTTCCACGGTCGGTATAAGAGATGGAGCAGAAATGTGCATTCCGGCACCTGTCGTCTGCATGGTGGGAAAGCCAATGAAGATACGCCCACCAGGTTTTTTGTTTGGTAATACAGAGGCAAATACATCAGTCACTCTCTTAAGAGCTGCGTTCGCAGATGAAGAATCTGAAGCCGCGGGCTCATCATAAGACGCTGTGAGAATCGAGATCTTGGTCGTCTTTGGAGGTGGTTTTTTGGTGGCTCTCTCAAGTTCGGACGCGAACGAGGACGAGATCTTTGTTTCAATGGTAGCTGAAGTAGCACTCAAGAATATGGTTGATGAGCTCGTTTTGGTCACATCCTCTGATATCTGCGGCTGCACTAGATTATCTTCGCTCTGCGCTTTTGGCCGCAGGCCAGCTTGAGAAGCGCTTGCGGTCAGCCGTGCGAAGAAAGACCGCAAAGACGGGGCCTCTGATGTATACGAGTCGGTTCCTTTAGCTGTTGACGTCGTCGCCTGCGGCTTCCAGCCAATCACGCTCATGTACGTCGCGTCGATTTGCGTGCTTATGCGATCTACTCCCGTAACTCTCATCAAACCTTCCTTCGTCCTAGCTTCCAAGTCCCGAGGCAACAATAATTCGGCTGGTGGCGATGACTTCTTCTTCAACGACAGTATCTGATAGTCATCGATCCAGAATTCGATATTCTCCAGTGCTACAAAGGTCAGACTGGTTGCTAGAAACTGGCTGACGGACAAAAGGTTCGGCATAGGCGTAGTGGAATTTCGATAGTCGAGTACAAATGTCGTGTGATAGCTGGCCTTTTCGGCAGGTATGTGGGATTTTTTTGTGAAAAGTGAATTGCCCTTCCAGTAGAAGGCCATAGCTTCGCTGCCGGAACTGACGAAGGGTTCTTCACAGTCGGCGAAAACGCTATAGAAACCCACACCGAAAGCGCCGATCTTGGTCTCGTCCGGGTTGCCCTCAGCAATTCGTTTTAACCTTCCCCAGTCTGTCTTGGTGAAGGGCTGTCCATCGTTCTGCACCACTAGACGGCGTAATGTGTGATTCGCGACCGTATGCTTCAAGAGTTCGGATCGACTTGTTGTGTTGGGCAAGGGAACTTGAATCGAAGGAATAGTCTCCCATTTGACTGTGACGGTGGTAGCCTGCGCATCGGCAGCGTTTTGTATAAGCTCACGAAGGGTTGTCCACTCTCCTGAATATCTCGCCAGGACTTTATCTATGAGTGCACGGGTGTCAACGGTGACGGCTTCTTCGTCCTCGCCATCGCGCAACGCAGCCGCCCTGAGGCTTGAGTAGTCCATCCTTGCGCAGCAGCGATGACTATGTGTTTCGACCGGGTTTTACCGCATTGCAGGCTCTGGTCGGACTTTTCGAGGAGGATCAAGGACCTCAGTTGGGGCTACAACCGTCCGTGGCGAAAGTAGCAGTAAGCTGAAGACACAGCGCTACCAGTAGTCCAGATGCCCCAATATAGAGAGACAAATAAATAGGACACTCACGTCTTTGCAAATAGGAAATAAAAATATCAAATGACAAAATACACAACAGATGCTGATCGTCAAGTGGTCAGGCGACGACTGTTCAAAGTAACAAGCTGGGGCCATGTCGTTTACGTCGGCGCCCTGCCTGTCGCTAGTCACTCTTTGCCCCACAAGTTCATGCCGAGCCAAGTGGGTCAGTCTACGGAGTACTTGTCGACATGACGGCAACAAATATTACGGAGTACGGTCGTCCACACTCCTTAAAAGCTAAGGTGTTCATGTCATTTTCATCAAATATATTAGACTAAATATGCAGACTTGATAAGATGCATGTATTCGTTAGAGAGTTTTCGTTTCTACCGCCCCGTGAAATCTAATTGGTCTCAGGTACAGGTAAAGTCAGACTGCTGTAAGATACGACTAGCTGCAAAAAAAAAAAGCCAACAAAATACATTCATGGGTTTTTTTTTTTTGCCGAGAACTCAAATGCGCACATGGCACATGCAAGGAGCCCTTGTTGCCTTCCCGTGTCCCTTCCTTTTTTCTTCTTTGCATTAAACCCCTGCTAACATCAAGTCTTGCTTAAATTCTATATAACTTCCCTTCTGCTTGGCGTCCTGAGGCGTTTGCTAACATAGACTACAGTACTTGAGCAAAAACCTGTGCTACTTGCAAACACAAAAGCATGTTGCCTGTTGTAACCCTTGAAGATCAATACTAACAGAACCTAGTAACCCAGTAACCTCCTCTAGCTAAGAATAACAAGGATACTATTCGTACTGTAAGAGAGGCTAGCCCTAAGGCTAGAAATTAGAAGAGAGTAATAAGCTAAATAAAAACACAAAGAGATATAAATGTATAGAGAAGAAGGCTAAAAAGAAGCCACTAAAAAAGTTAACAATAGATTCCCTTGCTTAGCACTATGTAATGGTTCTACCTCTTCCCAGAGGGGGCCAATAAATGCATGTAATAACAACAAGCACGGCACAGCCACAGAAGCGACATGGCTGGTCCGAAACCGACATTGCGGAATAAGTCGTGATACCCAAGAGGGCATCGCCAACATCAGGAATGTGGCAAGATGTATTAATCGACATAAACCATGTCAGCGGCGCGTCGATAGCAAAAGCAGCCATGATAATTCTTGGTATATTCCTTGTAGCATCTCTGACTTCCCCTAATATGCGTCTTTCTTACACCTACAACACTGAGAAGCACCCATGATGTTATAATGTCTGTGTTTGCATGTACCGTACCCAAAGCCTACTTTCAAAATGATGACTCAAAAATGGCTGACGACATGCTTGGCCACTCGCCTGGAATTCCAAAGCCAGAACAAAGACTCGACTTGATGCGGGGATCATTGGTCCAGATCAGAGCAGGAAATTCGAAGAAAGATATTATGAAATCACAAACACGATGTTCTGTTTTATGGTGCTAAAATTAACACCCCATTGGATCGTGTTATTATTCAAGTACGCTAGGCTAGAGTACTTAAATAATAACACAATGTTGCCAACGTGGTGTCAATCCAGCATCATAAAACAGACGGCCATGTCAAACAAGGGAAAGCATCCAAGCAAGACATGTTTATAGCTAGACATCCTGTGTCATCGAGGCGGCAACGAATCGAAACCCTCTCACATCGGCGGCTTTCGCACATTAGGTGCGTCTTCGGGCAGTGATTTGGCATCCTCCACGCCGCGCTTCTATGCATGCAATAAGAAACCGAGCCATTGGCAAGAAAAAGATTTGTTTCAGGTGGTAACCGTCAGGTTCTGACCCGGTTCTGTACTCGCATTCATCAATCGTAGCGACGTCCTGGTCGTGAGCTCGCGTCACGATCCAAAGAGCCATTCCGCTTCGAATCCCGGCGTCCTTCCCTGTCCTCTCTGCGATCCTCCCCTCGCCCTGCTCGCCACCTGTCTCCCCCCCGAGGACTACGGCTACGACTCCGGCTCCAACGCCGGTCAGAGTGGTGCCGTCTCCGATCATGCCTCTCATCCGTCCGCCGCCTATGTGCATCCCTACTTCGCGTCCTCTGTCCAGAGTCCCTCTCGCGACTGCTCCGCCGATGTCTCCTCTCTCCATCCCTATCGCCCCGCCCTTCCCGACTCCGACTTCTCTGCCGCCGCCTTTCTCGCCTTTCCGAATCGTCGTGCCTCCGCGATCTTTCACCATTATGGCCGTGGTCCCGACGACCATATCTGTCTTTTGGTCCGCTCACGGCGCCCAAATCCCTCCGGTTGGTGACCTCCACTGCATTTGCGCCACTCGAATTCCTCAGCGGCGCAGGCAAGCCCAGTGTGCGAGCAATAGCATCCTCCTCTGCCTCCTTTATCCTCCTTAGCTCCTCCTTCCTCTCGCGCGCCTGTCGCTCGTCTTCGGTTTCGTCCGAGTTTGCTGGCACGTCGGCTTTGGCGTACCAGTTTAGATCCTTACCCTTCTGCCAGCGACCAACCGGGGCTTTGAGGCTGTGGCCAAGGTAGTTTTCGCGATGGGACGAGTTGGCGACTTCGTCCCATGAGAAGTTTGCGCCGCCGCGGGAACCGGTTTTGCGAATGGTGGAGAGAAGATCCATTTGGATCTGTGAGAGGATGCGAATCTGAGTCTCGCTGGTTTTTGTGCGAACCTGGTTCTGGATGAGATGGTGGGTGAGTACGTAGTATGGTAGCTAACTTGTTTTTTTCGACACAAGGAAAATAGTGCACAATGATCAGAAAGATAAAATGAAGCGCAGAGGTTGAAAGCTGGCGTTGTCCTCGAGCTCTACTGCAGGAAGGAACAAAGGCAAGGCTGGCCCACTTCCCAACTTGTCTTTTTGTTAGCTTTCTTTCCCACGTCACAAGCAGCAAGTTCCAAGGCTCGCCTCCACACCACGTCAATCAACAGACACCATGGACAATCCAAACGATCCGCCGTTGGACGAGATCCAATGGCGATCTCCTCAGATTCTCGCGTCAATGGGCGGCCTGCACTCCAACACAATCCTCTTCTACTTCGCCGAGTCGCCCTTCTTCGAGCGCACCTCCAATAACGCCGTCATCATGAGCCAAGCCATGAACAACATGTCAATGTACCACTACATCCAGACCCGCGAGGCCTTTGAAGGCCGACTCAAAACGATGTCTGGTCTAGAATTCATCGTCGGCGAAGAGCCCGCCGAGACGGGTCCCGGCATGGGCACGGGAGTCTGGGTCATTCGGAAGCAGACGAGGCGGAAGCAGCAGTATCAGGAGGACGATGAAATCACAGTCCATGCGTCATTTTTTGTAGTCGGCGAAAATATATACATGGCGCCCCCATTAGCAGACATATTAGCCTCAAGAATTGTTTGTCATTCCTTATATCTCCTTTCCATTTCTTAGACAGCAAGGCACCAAACACCAATCCTGTTCGCACAAATACTGACAAACGGAAACCTCAGATGACCATTTCCTCGGCCATAGCAAAAGCTCTTCCCGCCGCAGAAAGCATACGCAAATGGCATCCCTCCACAGGCTACGTCTACCATCTGCCTGCAACCGAATCCCGACCATCCAACAAGGCGCAAGAGTCCAAAGACAGCACATCTCTCCCCGATGGCGCACTATACAAACAGCCTCACAAGAACGACGAATACTCAATTGAGCGCTCCGCGGAGGAAGCCTTCATGATGCACATGCGCTACGGAGGCGAATACATTGACGAAAACCCCATAGCCGGACGGCCTGGCGAATTTCACCTCTCGTCCACAGGGAGAAAAGTTGTGCCATTGCCCAAGAAGGTCCCTGACACGGGCATCGGGGCGATGAACGGGCCGACGATCGATACAAAGGTGGATGGGAAGAAGGATAAGGGACCTAAGACGCCAAGGTCGGCTACGACGCCGCGGTTGAAGAAGAAGAAAAACAAGATGAGTGCCGCGAACACTCCTGTTTCGTGAAGAGCTTGCGTGATTCTGAATTTCGTTGATGATACCCTATGTATGATAGGCCTACTGAGTAGGCTTTGCTCTTACGTCGCTGCTTTGTTATATATAGCGACTCGCGTTTTTGACATGGTGCGGCTGCTGATCTTTCTGATCATGGAATTGTATAATTGCCACGCCGAGTTACTTGTTAATCCGGCGCAATCACAGAATTGGACTTGGACTGACTGGTGTCACAAATTTGTCAGTAACCTGGGGCTAGCGTTGTTCCTCTACTACATATAGAGAAATGTGTATTATACTTGAATCGACATCAAAATCTCTCGTACGTATTGAACTCTAATATCCAAGTTTCTCCACAAACTACGATATTATACAGCCTCCACCCAGATGAGTAAGACCGTAATCTCACCTCCTGACAATGCTAAGCAAGTTTGATACGGACCATCCTTTCCACCTGAGCAGGGCGAAAAAGAGCACGGCAACAAGCGACTTGGTCAGTAAGCCACCGAGACTGCGAACATCATTGCCATTTCTGTCGAACGGAACCTTGGTCTTGGCACCTGTGGCCGCTAGCATGGCAGCGGCCTTCTTGTCCGTGTACGGGGCATAGCGAACCTTGAGAATCAGCTCCAGCCAGCCGGGAACAGTAAGAACGGTCCTCAAATGGGTAAACTCGTTGAAACCGAAGATACCATGGTAGGCACCCATGCCGGACGCACCCACACCGCCAAAGGGAGCGTCCTTAACTACCATATGCAGGATGGCGTCGTTGAAAGTCACGCCTCCTGAGTTGGTTTGTCGCAGGATCTTGTCCTGCTCTTTCTTGGAGGACGTGAAACCGTACAAGGCGAGTGGGTGCTCATGCTTGGCGGTATACGAAATGGCTTGGTCGAGGGTAGCGTCAAGAATAGGTAGAATGGGGCCAAACAATTCCTCGGACAGCAGACAGTCAGATGTGTCCACACCGTCGACAACAGTAGGGCTAAAGAAGCGGGTTTCGGGATTACGATGGCCTCCGTAGACAATTTTGCCCCGGGTATTCTCAAGCAAATTTTCAAGGCGTTTGAAGTGTCTGTCGTTGACGATGCGCGTGGCGTAAGCCGGCTGACGAGATGGACCGGACAAGTACTGGTCAAAGTATTTGCTGAGAGCATTGATAAACTTTTGCTTGATGGAAGGATCAACGAAGACGTGGTTCACGCCCACGCAGACTTGTCCAGCATTAAAAAACTTGGCATTTGCGATTCGTTTTGCCGCTAGGTCAATGTCGGCCGACGGGGTAACAATGGCAGGGCCGCGGCCACCAAGTTCAAGTGTGACGGTGGTCAGGTTTGGAGCGGCTTTGGCATATATGATTTTACCAACGGCCGTGGACCCAGTGAAGAAAATGTGATCCCATTTCTTCTCGAGGAGGTAGTTCATATCCTTGGGTCCGGCGGTAATGACGCGGATGGCGCTCTGGTCGAGATACTTGGGCACAATCTCGGTGATGAGGCGCTCCGAAGCAGGAGCCAACTCACTAGGCTTGAGAACAGCAGTGCAGCCAGCGGCTATGGCACAGACCATGGGCTCGAAAAGCTCCATGAAAGGATAGTTCCAGGCTGATATGATGAGCGAGACACCCTTGGGTTCCTTGCGGATGCGAGCGCCCCCAAAAAGGTTGAGGGGTTCCGTCTGACGGGGCTTCTCATCCTTGGTCCATTTTTTGATGTTGTCGAGGGCCTCGAGGCAGGCGTTTTGAATGCTGCCGACGTCGACGGGTAGGACCTCCTGTCGATGCTTGTTGAGATCGGCATTGAGAGCCTGTACGATGCGCTCACGGTTATCCTCGATCATCCACCATGTCTTACGGAGCTGTTTGATGCGCCACTCGAGAGCTTTGGTGCGGTTGGAGCGGAATGTGTCTGTGACGGTTTTGACGGCCTGGGGCGAGAGGAAATGGTCAGCAAGCTGGCCTACTGTCGTACGACTGATTGTACGAGGCAAAGTCTAGTTCTGAATTTGAAGACGCATCAAGCTTACCTCGTCAACCTGAGCTTCGGAGCTGTACGACGTCATGGCAGTATGTGTGTAAAGAGGAAGAGCAGGAAGCTGGGATCTTGTTCAGGTTCGCAGGCAGCCTGAGGACGTGGCAAATAGTCACGATGCTATGCGTTGACAAGGAGCAATGAGAAGCGGTTGTTGAACCCCGACGAATTCCCCCATTTGGAAGGCGCGATTACCGACCTAGGGAAGTGAGATTAGGAGGCAGCTGCAGGCAGCTGCAGGCAGTTGCAAACAGCCGGAGACATGAGATGGGCCCGATGCCTCGGGATCTCGGGTGCCTCGGGAAGCTCGGATGAGGGGCTCGAGGCCGGCTTGAGCCGTTGGGCCGGGGCCCGCAGCATGCAAACAGTCTTGTTGTTTCTTATCCTGCGTTTTACAACATCAAGCGTGGAACAACCGTTCGGTGTAGAGCGATGCTGAACTCGATGCATCGCCCCATCGTGAAGGAACAGAAGTTGGCCTCACTGTGGGCTGGCAACGGCCAGGGCGTCTGGTCGTGTCTCCACAAGTAACGACTGAGAACCAGATCATGTACTCCGTAACAACCAGAGGATTAATTTTATCATTTACATGCTACACGGGAAACAAGTGCTGCTAAAAATGTGACACGTCACCACTTGATGTCACAAAGATCATTACTATCCACTGAAACCAGTTCAGTTCTTTCGCTCGTGACTTCAGCGAGGGGATCATGATTCTCTAGACTTAGCATCGTCATTCGCCATGTATCCCTCAGACGGGATCCATCCATGACGCATTGTACGTCCACTTAAGACAGACCTAAACTGAGGTCAAAGAAGCGAGACAAGCTCAAACACACAATCTTCTTCAAACCAGAGTTTCGAAGTCTCGTTTTCGTCGCAAAGCTAACGGATCACTCTTGCCAACGTGTCCAACTACCAAAGATGCTTCAAACACGCAATTGCTCACTGTCCTTCTTCGGTCTCGCTTCGTCACAATGCTCCATGCCTTTCCTCCGCAAAATATTGGAAATTGGGGTAGAAGAATTGCCAAAGCGATGTCTCACGTTGAGACAGTACTTCACCGAAGAGTAAGGGCCTCATGGCCCAACCGTGCATCGCTACGAAGCCATAATGCACGAGACTTCGCACATTACTACCTATCAAAGAGCTTTCAACTCTCGTAGCGAGAACTAAAACCTCTTACGCACCTGTGTCTGCTGTTTTCCCGCGGTATTTCATGGCTGCTGCGCTATATTAGGATTTAACACCAGCCGCTGAATCTTCACAACTAATAAGACACCTTCAAGAATTTCCTTCCTAACATGCAGCTCGACCGGATCGTCCGTTTGTCCTAGCAAGCACCATGACGACAGAATCAAGGGCCTACTCGCAACCAAGAGTATCCATGTCGATAGCGTAATCCTGCTGGCCTCCACGCCTATGTCAGAGAGAACTTTGCTTAACTATGCGCCCCTCTGCGTGCTCTCATAGAACTTCATCAAGAATATCGAAAAAAAAATTAGAGCAGCATTTGACTTTTATATTTATCCCATCAAAAATGATTGGTTTGGCGACAGTCAATTATGGAAACGAGATCCCTAGAAATTTTATAAACTATCTAGGATACATGCTAATTTTCATAACTTACGAGCATCCAAGAAGCCCGTGCAAATGAAACATTGCGTTCCAGAACTTGAATGTCACCTAGGGAATCATCGACATAGCCTGATTTTACCAACCTTTTGAGTTAAACATGGCTTTGTGACTTGCCGCGCGTTGCGCCTCACAGGACCGTCTAAATCACATTCCATGATGGATTTGACCATCACCACCTCTAAGCTTATTCCATCTCATATTCACCATGTAAACAACACAATTTATTAGTCTACTCATCTCCTCGAATCGAGTTTCACCCTGCTTGTTTGCGGATAGTAGCTCCCCTTTAACCGTTGAACACAGTTGTGCATTGATACATGACAGCCGCTCAAAGAACATTGAATCGACCACATCGACCGAATCATAACTAACTCAAATGAGCCCTCAGCGCTTCTTCGCGAGGGAGAAGCATAACCAGCATAACTATTTTCTCGTGTCTCATCCGCTCATAACATTGGTTACGTCACAATGGCTAGCTATTATTGTCTAGAGAGATGAGTCCAAATGAGGTGAGATTGTAAACAGTCTAGAGTACTTTCGCCACTTACCCTACATATGTGCTGATGCTTCTACACAACTCGATACTGTTGTGCCGTACAATCAATTGTCTTTCGATCATATCTCACCCCAGCTTCTCGGAAATCAGGGACTGGGCTCTTGTAGGACGCAATTTTGCTAGCGTGTCATTTCATCTAAGGGTACCATGTGGTACTATTACCGGTAATAAGAACTATTTTGTGACACGCACAGATGAAAACAACACATGACCCGTCAAGGTTACCTTGTGTTACCCTAGAATATTCACATTATAAAGACTTTACTTGTTGCCAGTTGGCGCTGAATTTGCCACTTGATCCAAGCTCCTTGATCCAAGCTCTCCGACATGGCAGTAAGCCCCTTAGATGCGCAGTAGCAGAAGACGCCGTGTACGAGCATGAGACTTTGATCTACTAACGGAGCAACCCTAAAATCTGACCAATGTCTCCATAATTTCGACGGGTGTGCGCATACACTTCATACAAGGATCAGGTCTCTCTAAATGCTCAGAAAGAGCACGATTCAAGCTAAAATAGCATTGTCTGAGCACTGGACCCCACGAGATCCAGAACTAAGCTTCTGTTGTTTATGAAGTGTGTGAAATGACATGTAATAATAATACAAGTCGAAGAAAGAGTCAACATAGTGATAACTCCAAGCATGATAATTCGTTGATCACTTATAGCCACAGATTTACGACAACGGCAGGATGCCCGACAACGCCGGTAGCGCGATGGCTAGTGAATAAGAGGCCAAAGACGTAGCAGTGTCTAAGTACTGAAAGTACTGGTAAACGTCAAATTACTGACATGTCCATGGATTACAGGACTGCTCGGCACAAATTCCTAGGGATGCTGTCTAGCAGAGCTGACCGGGAGCTGAGACAGGGCCTCATAGGCAAGGATGGGGAAGGGTAGTTGTAACTTTATGTGATATCTGATGTATACTTCCTATCAGCATCGGAGATGAACGTGCGTTGCATACGTGGATATTTGGTGTGGTTTCTGATTTTAGGCCGATCGGTGTTCCGTGTGCTTGGTACAGGTACATGAGAATAAATCGACGTCATAAGAACTCGGGAAAAACAGCCGGTAAAGAAGATACATACCTTCGTCTTTGGTAAAGCTTCCAGCGCACACTCGGGCGTGGCTTCAGTAAGCTGATAGGTGATCTTAAGCTGGAAGTAGTATGTTGGCTACTGTAGAATGTACAGAAAACCGGATGCGCTCGTGAAATTGACAGATCCCGAATTGGGGTGTGTGTAAGTTTGCCCCCTCTGAGCTAGGGTCTTGGTGGCCGCGGCGCGATGCGGTCCGCTGAGGGTATAGAGGGAGGTGTGAAAGAGGTCCCCGAACACGATATCTGCAGTCCCCGATGACCCCTCTAGTGTGAACATGAATTACTTTTCATAGAGGCCGCCTGATGTGGAGCCAGCCTATTGCTGACCTTGACGAATCTAAGCTGAAAGAGTAGATGGAATCTATTACTTCCTTTTGCAGTTTGTCACTGACTAGGAGGTCTTTTTTAGCCAAGGTTGCATCGTCAAATTCCGCCCTGGCATGTGAGAGATATGGACTCTTCCGAGTTTGGCAAGGAAGGCGAATTATGCCTTGATCAACTTACTGAATTCGAATCTTAGGTGTACCGAGCCCGGCAACTTGGTTAAATCTCATTACTCAGACATCAAATTGAACAAAGTGAATAGACTTTGTGGTCCACATCTTTGAAGGCGATTCGTTACCATGAAATAGAGAGGCGGCGGCATGAATGTTACACCCCTGTAGAATTACTACTCCGACCAGAACATGCAGACTATAATCTGGACAGGCGTACATCATGACACTGGGTGGACAAAATGACGCGAAAGGGAGAGAGAGCCGCTTAGAAAGGGTCTTACTCGGAGACTCGTAGTTGCAGCATGAGGGAAAGGTAAGATTTTGCGGATACAAGCTGTAAAGGTCAGTTAATTGGATATAAGTTCCATGACACATCAGCTTCTCGGAGGATGAAAATCTGCATGGGCAAGACCAATAGGCGAAGCAGAAGAAGCCCAGTGGCACTTTGCCACGACCTGCCTAGGTATTGGGTGAACGGCATGATGGGATGCCAATGAAAGGGTGGCACTGCACCAGAAAGTATAACTAGAGGCGGAATTGTTAGCCTACAGTTGGTAGTTTGCAAGTGGAAGTCGTCGCAGTAACCACAGCGTTGATGAGAAGAGGCTGGCTGTGTTGCTCCATAGTCCTCTGACATATCGTCAAGCACTGGTACTTGCGCCCATTTGACCGCAGAGAAAGCAATATAAATGACAGGGGGTAGGAAGGAGAAGGGTTGTAGACGGAGTCTCACACGTCTGCAGGACCAGTGCGGCACACAAGCCGTTAGGAAAGTCTATCAAGAGCCATACGGAGTACATCCGCGGTGCCATTTGAAGTGATTGACGGCTTGTCACACTCGGTCACACTCGGCCACCCCGGACCCGCAGACATCTTTTAGCCATATCCGTCGGCGGATCGATGGTGTTGACCGGGACGGGGGGGGTCATGAGAAATGTAAAGATCCAAACTAACGTTTCTGTTTACCTACATAGCTAGTTACGTTACGTGAAGGGGTTACCCACGATATGGACAGTGAAGTATGCGGGGAGAACCCGTCACACTGGATTATGTTGATGCGCTCCAACCCGAGACTGATGGGTACGAGAATCCGACCTCTGCAGACTTCAGATGATGGACCACAGGGGTTGGGTCAGGAACATGGGAAATTGAAATGCCGGTAGCAAAGAGACAAGACTCCCATGTAAATAGCAATAGCAGCATTTGCTCCGAAGGCTGAGTCAATAACAGCACCAGGCCGTGACCAATGACGGCATCCCTTTTGCGTAACATCGTGGGCTAGTCGGGGCTCTCCTTCAAGACATTGTTTCTCGTGAGTTTGTTTGTCATGGATCAGTAAGCTTGCAGGGTTCTCAAAAGGGCTAGTCCGAGAATTGAGCATGTCCCGTCCCATCTATGGTCATGAAGGCGCGAATATGACGTCCGAAACTGCGCCTGAAAGAGCAACATCTAAACCATCCAAATGGTATAGCAAATTGAAACAAGTCTGAGCCTGGACAGGGGTGTCTGATGTTTGCTAGGAGGCGCACAGTGAGATATGCGTGTATCTGTATGTATCTAGTTGGCTGCTAGATGGCATGAAAGAACAGCTTAGCTTACTAGGACACAGCCGGAGCAATGATTGACTTTTCCGTGCCAAAAAGGCCAAAAAGGCCAAAAAGGCCAGCAAGATCAAACACCTCTGGTGGGGTTGGCAACCGGTGCTTATGTTCAATGAAGCAAAGACAAAAGAGACGGTCGTTCTAGCCGCTCACGCTCACTTCAGCTGCTTGGACCGCTCGTGGACGAGTAACTGTAGGCGACGAGTCGAATTTCACCTGTCATCTCGTGGTTAGGGCCTGATACCGTTGACAGTCGCAAACCTGGTCGTTGATACGCGCAAGATAGCACCGACAAGTCAACCCCTGATGAGCTGAAGTCAAATGCACGGTAGCGGATACATGGAGATCCGAAACAAAAGGATGTGCACTGCTTCCGGATTAGTTCTTCTTTGTTTCCCAGCGTATGCAGGATTGCCGGTAGACGAGCATTGTCGGCGGATGCCCCGTGGCCCGAACAATGGCTAAAGACTCCCTTGCTCCGGAGCCTCACTTGATTCGATGCATAATTTAACGGCCAACCATGGCACGACATGATATTCAGTTCTCAGATAACCCTACGTGGTTCATGCGGGAGGGATCCCCGTTAACACCATGCATGCAAGACTGTGCGACGTCCACGAACGGGAGGCGGCAGGCGGAACTAGCAGGACTCGAGTAAACGAAAATCAGGTTACGGCCACGGTGACGTCACCCAGCTCGAAGTTTCAGCCTCGTATCCGACGCAAGGGTCTGTCCGTGGCTGGATGAAGGTCGATATTTAACTGAGGGATGGCGGTCGGGTGAAGGATGGTTTACGGACGAGCCGATTGTGACTGGGCCCCAGGTGTAATTACGGAGTATTTGCGACCCACCAGCCACGGGGTCGCTTGTGCATTAAGTCAGGTGTGCGCAGTTGCCCAGCTACGGGCCAACCCAAGATAGGCGTAGCCATAAGTGTGCTGAGCCAATCACTGCCATTCCCTTGCCAATGCCAAGGTCCGAGGTAAGCGTCCGAGGCAAGCTGGCCGACTCACACCTTCCTTGATATATGCGAACTACCTTTTAAGTCTCGAAGCCTCGACCAAAATGCACCATGGCTGAGATGTAAAGGAATGTACCACCGTACATCAGGAAAATCGCTAGACTTCTACCATGGTAGCCTCGGTACCAGGTATTGGCCTCCTACGCGTGTCTGTACTTTATAGATCAAATACCTCTTATTCAACCTTACTTAATTGGTCCACATCCCTGCTTGTGTCCTTCCCGAGGCCTTGGCACTGGGAATGGGATGAAATAAAAAAAATTTGGCAGAGGATGAAAGCCAATCACATGCCTGGAATTACTTCAGAGCTAGTCGCGATTAGGAATGGTCAAGTGTACTGAGTACCTACTTTACACGAACCGACTGCTTGCAAACTGTAGCTAGCAAATCGCTTCAGTGACGACCGATCATCCACCCCCCGTGCATGGCCGAACAGACACCTCACAAATCCCTTTTTATTTTCCAACAAGTCATCTTCAGGGCCCTTCGCACAAAGCAACGCTGATGGCAAGCGACGAACTCATTCACATTATCCAGGACACGGCAGGTAACGCATTATCGCGCTTGAGAATATTTGATTCTACTTCACGGGATATCGGATGTTACATCGTACATACTACCATCCATGTGTTGCATAGGATGCTGACTGCAACGACAGACGAAGACCACCTAAACCGATAACCATTAAGACGGCCGACTGCTTGATATTATTGGTCAGCTGAGTGACGTAATGTTTCTCGGGTTTACAAGATAAATCACATCTTTCATTCGGTCAATGAGCCTAACCGAACTCAACGACTTGGCGTTAGCTTCAGCCTACGTCATTCATCGTTAGAATGCGAAACCATTATTAGTTTTACAGTGTTGGAAGCAAGCGCTACTTTCATCGATATTCGTGTTCGCAACGTTTGCTAGTTACGTTGTGCCAGGAAGCCATGCTGTTGAAACTAGCTGCTGTCAAGCGATAGATATCAATGTGCTGCTTTGCAAGGTCATGCACCAGTAGGTGTACTCGGCTGTCAGCTCGTTCTTTCAGCCCTCGAGCCTTTCTACCAAGCTGCGATGCCAAGAGCGCTTTTGGACAAATCATAGTCCCAAAGAGCAAAGGGAGAAGCATGGGGGGTGCTAAGTGATAGTGACCGTTTACCACCGCCACCGTAACATGGAGGCGTGGATAACAGCGTCGCACTAAGATGGTTTTTTTTTTTTTTTCGGCTAATCAATCATATGTGGCCGCTGTTTCTTTCTTCTTCTACGCTTTTTTGACTTGTACCTGTGCATTTCTCGTGCCTCCCTGCTTTTGTTGGACAGCACTACCACGAACGGTCGTTACCCACACTCATGCCTCGATGGCGTGCCTTGCATCAACTTGAACGAACCATGGAGAACATGTCAAAAGTGTGGAGGGGGAATGTGCATGGTTGATTGGCGCATGTCATTATTTTTTGCTTCTTTTCGTTCCGCCAGACCACATCGCTCGATGCACTTGCCCCATCTCTTTAAGGCTTAAACGTTGTACCCTTGTCCACGAACGAACCCTTTGTTGGGGACGGGGCCTAGACACACAAGGATGCAAGTGCATCCATCCGTGTTTACCAATTATGAGTACTAAGAACACGACCTGTTCTTAGTGTACCTTTCCATCCTTCAGCTGATCAGATTAGTGGTGCCTCGGCCAAAAAAAAAAAATGAGCATTATCGTTCACGAACTACCAAACTGCCTTTCCGTTACTCCGAAGGCCACACGCCCGGTGAAGTGATTGACCCTGCAGGTCCAGACCAATGGGTAGCCGACAGAACGCGATCTAGAGACTACTGCAAGGCTAGATACTTGATGTGTTGCGCATCAAGTGGGTTCTGCTTGATTTGATGTCTGCTTCTAGCCAGACCTCCAGGTCCATGGCAACTAGCGCCGCCCGCCGCCGAAACTTGGAGCGGAGAGATAAAAATGATAAACCACTCACGGAATCTTTTGGGTGCGTCGCATGGGCAGAAGATTCTGCAGCGGATGCAGGCACAGAACCGCTTGTAGCAGCGCTATCTGGTAGCGAGAAGCAAGGTGGTCATAGAAAAACGAGGCATCATACACACCATATTAGACGAGGCGCACCATCTCCCAGCTAAGACTTGATGTGAATCGAAGGCTGTCATAAATGTTTCAAACACATCGCCATGTGCCAACTCTGTTGTTCAGTCAGACACTTTGGACTTGGTCCTGCATGGTATGTCTTGTTCACCGAAACTGTAGACACGACATTGGGCGTTTCTCGACGAACTATAAATGTATGTCTTTATATATGTGCTAGATATATATCTCGAAACCCTGAGAGTATACTGATATGATGGCTTGATGCGGGGAAGCGAGTGGAAGCGCTTGTGTTCCATGTAAAATGTCTATCGTAGCAGAATTCCGGCAACGTTGACCAAGTTAGCCTGTCTGCTACTGGTTAGCCATAGCTATGGCGTCAAAGAAAAAGCAAGAATTTAAACATTAATAAACTATACGTCGTTTCTTATTGTCACAAAGCGTTCAATGCCATGTCTTGAAGGGCACCCAGTTGCAATCGTTCATCGACGAACGAAAGCACTTGCATCAGCAAAACCACCTCCCCAACCCGGCCCCCCAAGAAGACCAGGAGAAGGTCACAAAAAGAAGGAAGGGAAATGCAAAAAGCAAAACAACAAGAGTTACTCACGAAGAAGAAAACTAAAGCAGTTGATAAACATCGCGGGGCATATCAAGCAACGCAAACGAGATGGGAATCTTGTTTTCTTGGGCAGCAAAGTGCAAGGTTTGTATTAAATGTACCTTCTGACCTTTTTTTTTTTATATATTTCTCCGGTTTCGGGGTTTTCTAAGTGCACAGACTGCCAATGATATGGACCAGTCGATAGACAATGAAAAGGGCGTCAGACGCAGTGCCGCGCTTGAGCTCGGTAGTCAAACAAAGACGGGCACGGAAAGGTTGGAGCACGACCGTCCACGCTTCGACCCTCTGTTGAACAAGATGATTTGACTTCGTGTCGCGGTCGATAAGACCCAGTGAAATTTACGTCGGAGGTTGCATCAACCGTGGTTGCAGGATCCATGAGAGCCTGAACGGCAAGGAAATATAACCCCCCCCCCTCCTCCTTTGATATGAGATGAAAACCAAAGTCCAGGACGGAGAAAGACCTAGCAGAAAATACTAGTAATAAGAGTGGCACAGATTCGAAACAACTCGCCTAGAGAAGGCGTTTCAACGCTCTCACGGCGTGCCTTTAGATCGAATTTTCGAGACCACTTCTAGTTAGATGCGTATAACAAGACTTTTATATGCTGGGAAAAACCAGGTACAGCACCGACGAGAAGACGGGACTTGCTCCACGCCGCGACATAGCGTCCCTTTCTTTGCCCGTGCCCCCAATTGATTCCATATCGGGCATACATCCCGCCCCTCTCCCCCACTCGTCCCACAAAATCGTTAAAAAAAAAAAAAGAAAAGAAAAGAAAAGAAAAGAAAAGAATAAAAGGGGGATCGACTCCTTTTCTTCCCTCTCCCACGCCTCACGAACCGTGGTCTGTGCAGAACCGGGCCGCTGGTTCAGGTTTGGTTTTATGTCGGGAGCCCTGAGCAAGGGTTGAGCCGGATGGAAAAGTCGAGTCTGGTTGATATGGATCTGTTGTGTAGTAGAGAGCAGGAGAGTTTCGGATAGCTTTTTGTGAAACACGGAGTAGGCAGAGACTGTTGTTATTATCGCCGTTGTTATTATGGGGAGTGTGTCTTTGATGCGTTGTTATGGTCTGGGGGACGACGCTATAGTCTGTTATTGCGAGACAGGATGGTGTGAGCCACGGAATGAACCACCGGATTATTTATAGGTACATGTTTAGATCTCGTCGAGAGTGCTAAGGCTAGCCTAGTAATGGGACATGATGTTAGCGATTGCGCAGCGTTGGTAGCTATATGTGATTTCCGGTGCATGTATAACTTTGTACGTCAGGTAATCACACTTGACGAAACGAGCTTGGCTTACTACAGTAGCACGGGTGACGGACAGACTAATATGAACATTATCCCTTGGACAATCCGAAGGCCGCGGAGTCGTCATCAATTAGAGTATCCACCAACTACGTGAACCGTTTCCAGCAAGTACTCAACTCTTGTGGCAATGACAGTAGCTCACTAAACGCATCTCTGCAACCTTGGCTGGCCTGTATCTCCTCGGAAACAATGAGGTCCTCGTAGGCACCCGCCTACGGAGGTAAATGTATCATAGCCTGGGTAAAATCTCTGATGCTTATACTACAAAAAAAAAAAAACTGTATAAATGTGTCTCTCATAGCCATGTGTATGCCCTTACCACAGTCGTACCTGGAGCCATATCCGTCTCAACACAAAACATCTCGGAGGACATATCTCGGACAACTAGCTCATCCGCCCAGGCTATCACCGCGGCGAAGCTTACGCGAGACCTGAGTGACGTTTTCGTAGCCGCAAAAGCCCGAATAGGTCGTGAGCGAACGTACCTCTGCAGCAATGATGCCTTGATTGGATGTGAAAAACCCCCTTTGGCGGTTACGTCTGTGGCACCATACGGTACGTGGAAACCGTCGTACGCAGTGCCACCGGAAAACTGCAAGTTTACAAACATTCCCAGACGCCAAGAATGTAAGACGAAATTTGCCTGGGTTCAATTTTTGTGGCCATGTCCACCTACACTGCGGGAGCACAGCTCTTTCTTTGTGCAATGCTGTATCACCGCCTGCCAGGGATTGCAAAACGTTGCCGCGCCGGTCCGGCTGCAGGCCTCAGAACCGGACGGGCTTGTTTCACCCCGTTCATCAGGCAACATCGGTCAATAACCGCACATCTTGCGCCCTCTGACCTCAGGGAGTGGGAGGCGCATCGTATACAGACGTATGTTGGGAGGTTCTCAAGGAGGCAGGTACGTACCTGCCTAGGTCGGTGCATTGCAGGTGGCAAGTGGAGCCAGCTGGTCTCTAGCGACCTAATTCGGCAAGTGGCCAAGCGTCAATGTCTGCATGTGTGTGTGTGTGCGAATGCTCACAGCGTGCTGGCGTGAAATGATGTCGATAAATTAAGAGCTCGATAGTTGGTTGGGTGGCTTTTGCAGGCATGATGCAGTTGCGCCCCCCTCCATGGACATACTATACTGTACGCTCGCAATCCCAACGCCGGGCCCAAACAGGCCCCAGAAAAAGCTTCACCATCAATCTCACGGCGATTAATTGCCCCGTGTCAAAGCCAGCCAAGCAAATTCAGCCCACCTGAGGGCCCCGACGTCATCTTCGCAGTGCCAGACGAAGACTTGACAGCGTGATAGGATTGATGTACATGAACGTGGCAATGCGTGTCTTGCCGTATAGCGCTAGACTGAGACCTGGGGAATTAATTGTATAAAAAAAAAAAAAAAAAAAAAATATTTCCTCGCGAGCCAGACGCTCGCTAGCTCGGGCGGCCCGGCGTGGCATCGCGAGTAAACAACGGGCGGGTCCGGTCAGACAGAAGTAAGTTGCCACTCTCGCCCCCGCTGTTTTGGTTGGACCGGACGCCATCGGCGGCGAGGCCCAATCCCCCTTCTTCAACGGGTTGGTTTTATGGCGTTTGACAGCGCGGCCAGCCAGCTTCCAAAATGCGCGCCATACTTGCTAGCGCGGGGAGAGACACCGGATACGTGACGCTGCGGAAACGACGTTAAAGGCTCCGATTTTGCATAGGTCAGTAGCATGTAGGGGGTTATATTATGTGTAGACGCTATTAGGTATTTTTCTTGGTAAAATGCGTGGTGGAGTACTTATCGCTGGATGTTTCGAGAAATCATGTGTATTTTTTTTTTTTTTTTTCGACAAGTTTTGGTGGTCGACCTTCTTCCGGGCCAATCACAGTGGCCACAATCGCCTCATCCCTGGGCCCAGAAATCCGGGACAGCCATCACATCATTGCTAGCTCTGGCTGCTTCGATCGCGTCTCCGTCAAATGTCGGCGTCCCACGCCGGGATCCTGGTCCAAAAGCGTGCCAAGTGTGACTGCGGGCACACCAATCTGTGCCAGCAAAGTCAATTCAATCAGTGAGTCCCGGTCACGGCTTGCTTACCTTGTCTTTCCTGCCAACGCTCGGCGGACCCGAGCTCAACACCTGACGCTTGACTTTTTTTTTTTTTTTTTCCCTATTTCAAGACATCCCACATTACCTCATTTAACGCCTTTCCCCTTGGGTTTTCCAGCAGCAGCATCGAAAACATGATCATTGTGAAATACCAACTTTAGATTATTTATTTTTGGTCGTCAATTGAGCTTTGGATCCGCTTGCAGGGGTGGCTGGCAGGTCTGCTTCGTGCTGGTACTCGCGTAAACACATCCAAGGCAGCCGCTGGTCCATAGTGACACCTTGACGGGCAAGAGCGGCTCGCAAACTCACCACCAGATGATGCGCCTGCCCCTCCCTCTTCCCGAATCGGTGGCCTTCTTATGGATTTGGCCGCCGTCTTTGTCACATCTCCCTTGCGTGGCCTACGACACATTCCTCGACACGACGTCGTCACTGCGCAGGAATCGATCCCAAAAGACTTGCCTGCTGCAGATCGCTGCTCCCTGTCTGCTGTCTGCTGTCTACCCAAAGATAACCACCTCACTGATTCGTGTTGTGTGGAATTGTGTGGAATCGCCCATTTCCAGCCACCACGCGGTTTGCCATTCAACCCATCAACTTTATCCACCTTCCGCTGCCGCGCTGCCCTCTTGCATAACTGATAGATGATGGCAAAATGCGCACACATTCGCGCTATACGCAACTGCCCCGTGGTTGAATAGTCTGTACCCATGTAGCGATTAGGGCACGCGGGCGTCAATTTAATCCGACCCTGAGCATCAGGAACGCACGAGGCAACAAGGGTCGGGTAAAATTGACCACCCCTTGCGGGGCTCGCTCCCGGCCGGCTCTAGATCTGATCTGTGCTGCAATGATGTCAACAAAGACGGGAAGCAAAAAGAGAGGGCGTCTGCAGCGATTTCCCCCCCCCCCCCATTTTTTCATTAGTTCGTCGAGTCAAAAGCTAATATCCAGTTCATCCGGGCTTGAGTGGTCCCAGAAGCCTCAAACTCCCAAAACCCCCGGAGCTAACTCGCGCGCGATGGCTGTCCAAGCCAATCAACACAAGCCGCAGCCGACACGGCTTGACTTAATAGCTCTATTATAACGTCCCGTACATACATGGGGATAGCGACTGAAACCCGCAGCACGGGGAATTTTCCATTAACTGAAGCAGTCATTGTTCGGCGCCGACAGGGGTCGTGACGAGATCGTGAGGGATCGTGAGGGATCGTGAGTCTGGCAAGCCATGCCCCTGAACCTGATTTCCAAACAGCTTCGCGTCCCACGTCCCACGTCCCACGTTCCCACCCCTTCGACGGCCTGCCGCGAACCTTTTCCAGCTATGTGCAGCGCTGAGGAGCCGCTTTTCGTGTTCCCGAATGGAAGCATGGCCGCTCGACGAGATAACCATGGTGCCACGCCGGTCACAGGATACACCGCGGATCCACTCGTTGTGAACAACGCCTCTGGGCCGTTGGTAAACCTAGCAGGTGAGCAAATGACTGTTTATGTACGGAGTATTAAGCATAATCCCTCTTTGAGTGTTGTGGTAAAGCGACAGACCAGGGAAAACCAGGTCACGGGACCCGCATCCGATACAGCACGTGCTAGGTAGGTACTTCCGAGCTGCCACAACAGCTGACAGCGACCTCGGAGCAGCCAGCTCAGAAACGCGTTTGGTGGCATTCTTCGAAAATGCGGATTTTCCACGACGCCTCGCAAAGAACGTTGATGGTGAATTTCTTCATCCTCTTCGATCCAGGAGGTCTTGTTCCGGACTGACGCAACAGTGCTGTCAAGAGCATCGCAAACGCAGCCGAGAGGCGCATGCTAATTATGGCTGCGATGTGTGCAAATGCTATGTACCTCGTTGTACATGCGGAAATTGCTGGGACCTTCATACCCGCTAGTCCTGATTGGCCGAATTCATGACCTGGTCTGTCGCCTCACCACCACTCTTCGCTCAAAGGCTCAAAGGCTCAAAGGCTCAAAAGCGCAAAGGGGGATGATGGGTGATGGGTGACGGGGGATGGGGGATGGGGGATCCTCGCCTTCCTAGTTAGTTCCCACCGGAACATCGTTAGCGACGTTAATTTGGGAAGGCGGGCTGATAATGGGTTTCTGTGACACATAGCTAAAATCGGTGGAACGGGTGGCCCCATCACCGAGTGGCCACGATGCGTGACGAATACCAGGTGAGAGCAGATGGGTAGCGGTGCCCATGAAAAGCTATGAAAGCTGGCCGCTGGCTTTAGAGTTGTCTCAATGTACGTGATGTGTCATATTTGACCTGGGCTAGGGAGAGGGGTGGCGTGCGATTAGAACCGGCGTGCCTGCTGCTTGGTCGAAAAGTGATATTATGTAATTGCAGAGCACAATAATAGAATTTTTTTTAAAAAAAAATTAAAAAAAAAAGAAAAAAAGAAAAGAAAAGAAAGAAAGAAAGAAACTATCCTGGGCTGCTGCTGTAATCCACGGAAAGTTTGCAAAGGCCCCAATGCTGCTACATACACCGTTATGCTGCCTTGTGCCTCGGTAGACCCCATCTTTCTCCGCAGCCTTCCAGGTGCTGCGTGCGTGCGTGCTATCTATTCACGTCCGCTGTGGGTGGGTACAGATATCTCTTGCGCGCAGTCGAGTATTCAAGGGAAGGCGCCTTGCTTGCTTGTGGGCCACCACGTTTCCCCTGAACCCTCCGCCTCAATTTCTCAATTTTATTTCGTCTTATTCTACCGTGAATTCTTTGACCACAGCACAACGTTGATTCATTGCGAGATATGCTCGGCCGTGGTCAAGTGGTCGTTCCTGGTTCTTGGTACCGCCGGCGCATCCCGTGACGAGCCCAGGACGCGGCACCCGAGATTCCAGGGTTCGTGGCCTCGATCCGTCCGTGGTATCCTGTGCGCTTCTGCCTACCGCGATGCTGCCTCTGGTAGTTGCACTGGCTGTGCCATCACCTCTTGGCAGCGGCGATTGGGACCACGGATTCGACTTGGCTACCTAGGTTAGTTGTCTGGTTGAGACGTGGCGGGGGCCTTGAGTATGATCGAGGCACGGCGTATTCTGGCTGTACGCAGAGAACACCTCGCAAAGACGGCCTTTCGTCCGTGTGTTCGAAGTACCTCGCATGTATATGCATATGTATCTCACGGATCCCCCAAGGACAACAAGGAGGTGTGGGTCCCCGTAACCCTCCTGGATGACAATTTGTCGAGGTGGGAAATTGTCGCTGGCAACAACCCTTCGACTTGAAGTGTGCAACCCCCTTGATGATTAACCAGTTGCCGTTCTAAACAGCGCCACTCGATTCGTGCCCTGGGTTCCATGTAAGCGAAAAGTCATGGCTGAATCCTTCCAGTGTGGTCGGGAAAAGGACATGCCATAGTCGTATTAGTGCAAAGCGATTCGCATCTCTCCATGGATTGCTGTGAGCCGCTTGGAGGACCACATTGACCAAGACTATCTCTAGAGCCTCTTTTGAATAGGGAGAAAACCAACTCTTCTTAAAAAAAGAAAACAGTCCATTGCGTCTCCTTGGTGAAACGATTTGCCATCTGGGATAATTGTCAGCAGATTCGCCCTGACACGGAGATTTCGTCACAACGATCCATACATATAGGCTCAAACCGACGCTTAATTAACGCCTTTGAAACTTGGCTGATTACGAGTGCCACTCCTGGTGCTTATTTCGAGGCATTCGGGTCTCATGCACGCAATGCCATCGGACGGACACACAGCATGCAGTCCAGTTGTTTCAAGCCATACGATTGATTGCCTCCAGTTCTGGTCCGGCTCAAGGCGAGAAGATCCTATAAAAGACGCCGCCTCTTGCTATTTCTCTTCCGACCACGGTACCGGGGCAACATGATGCGCATTTGCCTTGTTCCGGGTTGGATAAGCGCTCTGCAGGTAATTAACGCACGTCCTAGGGCTTCTGGCGCAGCACATCTGGTTCTGAGACTTTACGGGCCAGCTGTCCGTCTAGCCAGATGTTGGATCTCTGAATGATCCGAGATCCTTGATCCTGGTAAACCTCAATTCGACATCGCAACTTCGAAGTAAGCGAGGGGTTCTTGACGCCACCATCTGAAGTTTCCTCCTTTCCAGCCGTGACTTGTCTGATGATTACCAGCTGTTGCTGTAATCCGCTAACGAACTCTGAGCGCTGGGGCTAAATTCGCTACAAAAGAAGGGGAAAATATAAAAAAAAATTAAAAAAAACCCCCCCCATTTTCTGTGAACAAACATAAAGAATAACAACTAGCCTAGTCCAAGCCATTCAATGTCTTCTCTTTTATCTGTTTTCACTCATCTGCTCGATGCCGAATTTCGAGCTTGCACTCTATATACATGACCCCTCGAACACTCTTGGAAAATTGCATCATAAAATGGCCAGGCGTTACGGGTGGCTTGGCTTGCTTGTGAGCTGCAGCGTCTGTGTGGGCTGATGTAACACCCTCCTCCATCCACTAACCCACATCACCAGTAAAAGCCACAAAGCCATCGTGAGTGAGAGAAGAGGTCTAAACCAAAAGAGGCAATAGGTCTCGGGGCATTAATTGTCGCACGGGTCTTTTTGATTGAGCAAGACTTTTCCGATATTCAAGTTTTGGGTCTTCCAAATGGATCTCTGGCCAGGTGCTGACTCAAAAGTATGTGGTGCTGACAAGCTCGTAATTGGCTAAAGACATCCAGTCTATTAGTCGAAAATCCGAAGGTGTTGAGGAAAAAGAGCCACCTACCAGCCAATTCACCACAAGGGATAGGGAGAGTGACCATCGTTCTTCCAGTCCACTCGGCACATCATGTCTTTGCCTAATTGACCTCGGTTCTTTTTTTTTTTTTTTTTTGTTACTTCATCACTACAGCAGCAGAAGGGGTGTGATCTCTGCTAGTTTCACATGTGGCCATTCTCGTGGCCCTGCTGTTCTCCCCTTTGGTGGTGACGAGAGAACTCGACATTGGCGCCGAGACGAACCGAGGAAACTGTCATTCAATAATTGAAAAGGACTGTACACCAAAACCGCTCGGTGATTTGCCGACACCGTGGCAACGAAGCACAATTATTCCAAAACCCTTATGCCGTACTCGTAGTCTGCCATGGCTTCACCGCGAGGTTTGAGCAGAAACATTCGTCATTTTGACATTAGTTTTTTTATGACAGCCAAGGGCTGCGGTGACCGGTGACGTCCCAGGAAGAGGAGCACGGGAAGGACACCCGTCCTCCTGTGCGTATGCAAGTAAGTACGGGACGATGAGCAGGGGAGGGTACCAGTGCTCTGGATGGGCGACGGGCCAGAAATATCCCAGCTCAGAGGCGATCGGAGAACTGAAGAACCGGAGACACTAGACTCTCGCCAGAGACAGTCACCAAAGACAGCCAGCCGCTCACCAGCGCCGGACCCGTGCTGCAGTTGCGGGGGGTGCTAGCTCGTGAATGAATCAAGCTTCAAGGACGGACACTCACCACCCTCCGGCCAACGAGATCCCCAAGTCTAACTGAAGACTGAGTAAAGACTGACTGAAGCGCAGCACCACCACAAAGCCGGAAAGCAGGAAATGATCTGCAACGGCTGGAGGAGGACTGCAGCTGGTGCTGGTGGCCGCGAGGCGGATTGTGGAAGGTCAGGTGGAGAAGGGCTGGCAGCCATGTGCATGGGGGATAATCTGCCAATCTGCCTAGGACTAGCGTGCTCGCGGGAGATGTGCTAGCCCGGTGGGGCGGGCGGCAGGCATCCTTGTCTGTGGGCCAGGCGGGCATGAGCCACCCACTCTCATGCCCTCCACTCATCCACGAGTCCCATTTATTACCACCACCACTGCTACTTTAGGTACTTTAGGTACTTGAGGTACTTCATGCCTTGCCTAAACTGTACCGCTTTGTGTGCACTGCTTGCTACCTGTCAGTACCTGCGTACCTAGGCACATAGGTACCTAGGTAACCCTCTCCCTTGCCCTCCCCTCTCCCCTCCCCTCCCCTCCCCTTCCCTCCCTTCTCTTCCAAGCGGCATGACCCAGCCTCGCAGGGGCTAATTGCGGCCTCCTTTCAAATTCAATATTGCTGTCCATGCTCGTCAACTAACCGTTTTCTGTCCTCTTGTCCCGTTCAATACTGGAGCTGGAGCTGGAGCTGGAGCTGATACTGGTGTGACCACGTTGATTCCATTGGCGCTGCAGCAATATCATTTCCCTATCGACATATTGGAAATGGACCTGCTCCATACTCGGTACACAGCACACATCAGTCGTCTTTGCCGTCTGCCATGCAACTCTGTCACGCAGGACCCCGAGTCTCTCACCCAGCCTGGTCTCTCATCTCTCTGCAACATCTCGGCTTCCTAGTCCAGCTTTGTTTCAACTGAGGCGGGCACTGCAACGCTGTGGACGACAGTCAACGCTTCAGGCTGGTGTTGGCTTTCGATAACATGGAATCAAAAGTTCATGCTCAGATCATAACAAAGGAGCATTTAGCTAACACGGACGATGTCTATTCTGGCTTTATATTAAAAACATTATCAGCAAAGTCAAGGCGACGTCCAGTTGGAGACTTGTTTAGAAAACCAGCCGTAGTCCCAGGTATCCGTTCAAATCTCCGCGAACATCCCCGTGGTCTCTGACAATTGGTTTGTGATCATTCAGCCACTCGAGAGAGCTTCATCTCAGACCCCACTTATATCTCTTGAAGCAAGCCCGGGCTCTTTTTGATGTCGTGTGGAAATTGTTTGGTATTTTCTCATATCGCCCCTCTTCTCTTCATGCTCGGATTCGTTCAAGCAACCGTGTCCATAGGCGAAAAGTTTCGTCACCCGCTCAAAAAAGGCGCAAAATGAAGGGAGAAGAAGTGTGTGGCGAGTATTCACAAAGAAGAAAGGACAAGGAATCGTCACCAGCCTCTCAACTGAAGCCTACGACTCTGTTTCTGATATGCTTTACTACGTATCCCACAGCAAAGTTCCTTCGGTGAAGAGTGCCTCTCTGACGCAACAGGGTTTCCGCGTCGTGCCCGTTTCTTAGTGGATAAAATGTTGTCACTGTTGTGTGTCATTGGGTCGCCATGATCTTTGACGCGAGTACGCGCACTATTACAGACAAGACCACAGTGGGTGACACTGGGGAACACATTGCACATTGCCATCTTGGCAGTCTCGTGCAAGTCTCACGAAGCCCGGTATTTGTCAGATCAGCGGTCGCAGCTCATGGGTTTCGATATTTGAACCTCTAGAACATGATACAGGATAATTGAATCCAGGAAGGGCCACACCTTGTCAGCTCTGCGCTAGGCTAAATTCAAGCTATTTCCCTCACTAATGCGTCTTGTTATATGATATCTCACAGGTCTAACGTCTCAAGGTATACAGAAATGCTAAACCCGTCATTAGTGGCAAGGTCGTGGATGGTCTTGGTTGCGAGAAAGCAAGGCCTGGAGGTTGTCTCTCTCTCTCGCTCGCTCGCTCGCTCTTCGAACCTGGCGATATCATCCTCAGTCATCTCAGCACGGCGGCGGCGCCACTGGTACATAGAAGGCAGAAAAGCGCCTCTGTCCCGGCAGTCAGCGAGTTCCGGTACTGTACGCAGTTTCGCATCAAGACTATTCTTAAGCGTGATAGCGCAGCTTGTCCCTTGCGGGACCCCCCCCCCCCCCGGACTTTGCGAACTGTCACTCTGTCTCTCGCCGCCGTCTCTTCCGATCACTCCTTGCACTTCTCACCCCTTGCCACAGGTATGATGCGGAAGATATCACTTTGCATGCAGACCCTAGCAGTCCACCACCCTGGCTCAGCTTGTTGTGTTATGGACTTGGCTTATACACACCCCCCTGGGCCGGTACCTTTCCCCTACCCGCTCTGTGGGGACGGGACGCTCCTCTTCCTCAGCCTCGGGGGTGCAAACGGGATCGTGATGCACCCATACACCCCTCCGCGCACCCTGCAGGCAGGGGTAGGGGGTATTCCGACAAGCCTTCCAGGCCTCCAAGCCCTCTTTGCTCGAAGGACCAGCTGTTGGGGTCATTTCTGCAATGTAGCTTTGCATGCAGGCCTTTTGGAGCCAAGATCTTGCCTTCCGCGGACCCTAAGGGCCCACACCTGGACTGCCATCATTGTCGCCTCCATCCGAAATCCTGTCCGCGATATCTACTCCCACCTTGACCTCAACGACCGCAACAGGTTTCCTTGCCCCCCCCCCCCCCCCCCCTGTCCACATTGAGACTTTGCGCGCCCCTCCTCGACTCATTTTGGTGCCGCACACTTATATATCTTACCTCCTCTCTACCTGCTGAGGTTCCACAGCACAATCTACGCATATTCAACCTCACTATCTCTATTGCCAGGAAGACGGTTTTGGTGTCTTGTCAACCGGTCGGGCGGTCTTGTGCCAAACTGTTTCTCTACTCGTTTCTTCAAGCCGACATCTCCGCTCGTTCAACATTTTCTCATCATTCCAACAACAAGTCGACCTAGTTCCGCACGTACAACACCACGATGGCACTCACAGCCTCGGCAGCTCCTCCAAATTGGGGCCGCTGGCCGCAACAGCTCCCTCATGACTTCGCTATGATGGAGGCACCATCCTTCGTGTCTTATGACTCCCGAACCAATACAGCGGCTTCTGGACAAAGGCCAATGGCGTCACAGTATGTCGTCGCTCCTGCTTACACTGCGGCGCCCATGACGACCATGGCCGCTCCACACTATCCAGCCCAGAATGCCTACACGACTTATACGGCATACCAAAGCCCACCTCCTTCAACGCCTGTCGGCTCGCCTTTCAAGCCTCACCTTCAAGGCCGTCATAACTCACTCTCGATGAGATCAGAGCCGGAAATCGACAGAGTTCACTCATTTCACCGTGGACCTAGGCAAATGAGTAATGCTCGTCTGCAATCCCCCGCCAGAAGTGACTCAAACATATCTGTCGCTCGATCTGTTATATCCAACCCCACAGCCAACTCAAAAACCATCACATATAACGAAACCATAAATCCGAAGGATCGTGTCAACTTTGACACCGATGTTGACGAGCTCATGAAGGCAATTCAGCACAAGTCTGAGCAAGGCCAAGGCGCCGGCCAGACTCTTACTCCAGCACATTCGCCCAAGGCTGATGGTAGAAGTGTGCAAACCCCAGCAAACCCTTGCCCCCCTGCATCAGACCAGCAGCCAAAGCCCAAGAAGAAATGGGTCTGCGATGGTCCCAACTGCAACAAGCGATTCGTTCAGAAAACTCACCTAGATATTCATCGCCGAACTCATACTGGCCTTAAACCATATGTAAGTACAATTCGGACTATGGTTATCTGAATACACGCTAAGCGCGCAGTAGGTCTGCACCAAAGACAACTGCGGTCTGACATTTTCGCAGCGCGGTAATCTGAAGGTATGTAATAGAAAGAGAGAAAGAGAGAAAGATAGAAAGAGAGAGAGAAACTCTTGGGAGGCTAACAAATGCTGGAATAGACTCACATGCGCCGCCACACCGGCGAGAAACCCTACTGCTGCAGCATCTGTGGCAAGACTTTTGCTCAACGTGGCAATGTCCGATCTCACGAAGAAACACATAAGGGTCTGAAGCCATTTATTTGTAGGCTTGATGATTGCAACAAGTCTTTCTCTCAGCTAGGCAATATGAAGACACACCAGAACAACTTCCATAAGGAGACATTGAAAGACCTTACGACCATGTTTGTCAAGTTTGCCCAGTTGGGTGAGGTTCCTGAAGAACATAGAGACCTCTTTGATTACTTTAAGGAGCACTACAAGAATAGCAACAAGGGCATCAAAGGCCGTGGGAAAGCCAGAACGGTGGCAGTCAGGAAGCCCAAGGCTAGTCAGCAACAGCAGGCTCCCAACCCCTCGATGGCCAAACTCTTTCTCCAACCGCCTGTTCCCAGTTCTGCGCCGGCCTATGTCCATCGCAACTTTGGCCTGTTTGACCAGGGCCATGAACACAACGCGGCCACTGGAATGCTTTACGAAGACGAGCACGCCCGTCAGATGGCCTTCTCCAATCGCTTGTACTAACAGGACGACATGCTTTACGATAAGATGACTGGGAGTCACAGCACAATCAGTTCTCAAGGTACTTGGGAGGTTAGGGACAGTTTTTTCCGGACATGGAAGATGGTACCCCCATGACTGAAATGAACTTGTCTGATGGAGTCGAAAAGGGCGGCAAAAGGAAAGATGTCAATGGAGGCCTGGCGTAATGGCTTTCTCTGTCTCAATACGAATTGCGCACAGAGCTCTCGCATGCGAGGGGTGTTGGTATAATACCGTACAAAAAATAAAGGTTTGGGCGGCTTGCGGAGTCCTCAAGAAAAGTTTATATGCAATGCCGCAACGCTTCAAAGCCAGTTTCTTGTTCTTGCTTCTTTCTACCCTCGCCGGGAGGGCTTTTTTTTTTTTTTTTCTTGGTTTGTTTTCGCTTGAACTTGGATTGCGCTCCGTAATTGGCTATGTCTCGCTTGAGCAATAGCACTGGGTATGGCTCATGTGTCTGCATTTTCTGCAAAAAATTCGGGTCGAACAATGTAAGAAAGGTGCGGCAGTTTTGTCTATTTGAAGGAGTATCTGGATTGGGTTACGATACCCATGGAGGGCTTGTCTATCAACTGGTCTCTTGTTTTCTGGAAGGAGTTCCTACACGTGTCAATTTTCACATGCGAAGTTGTCTGAATCAAAGGTTCTTCAGTCCGGAGGTTTATGTTTGATTTGCTACACGCCCTTATGTCTTGTACCACTGCTCCCCACGACATTCTTATACCACACATTTTTCCCAATCCTGTCTGTAACCCCAATCATGACTTCTATAATTCAGAGCTGTGTTTTTGCAGCTTGGCACAAGTTAGGAAGGCAATGTCTGTGACATAATGGCATTTACGTTGGTGACATGTAGCCAGGTTTTCGGGCGGACATCAGAGATACAAGTGAGCGTTAGTCTTTGCAGAATGCTACGGGGCCAGCTGGTTATCTTGGCTTGTCAATCATGGAAGCTTATACGACTTCACCATGGTGATTTTGCAGTCCCTGGCTGGCCTGTGCCTGCACATTGCGAAGCCTGGTATCTGGTACGGGCACCGCGCCACCGCACCACTCTTAGACATCATATGCAAGGGAGGCTCTGCTGCACATATGCAGGCGAAAGCCTCAGCTAGACTGGACCGAACCGTAGAATCTCCGAGAATCCGAAACTCAACGGGCTCATCTCGGCCCCCTTCCCCAGGGCGTAGGTATGAAGTTGGCACATTTCGAACATGGTGAATTCTTTCCCCGTACGCTGCCGCAGCGCACGCAGGACAGGCCGTCCTGTTTTCTTTGTACGGTTTGGCAAGATGCGTTTGGCGTGTAGCCATCGCATCCGGAGGGAGCAGTGGTTCAGAAAAAAACACATTAGCCACAGCCTTTCCTCTCTGCCTGTTGCTCTAAACGTGCATGTTTCCCCGCACGTCAACTGTCTTACTCTGGATTGTTCGACGCAGAGACAACGGCCTCTGTCCGCAGTGGCGAAATGCTTTGCAGCTGGCCATTTAGCCAACTATTAAACTGAAACGTAAGATTTCGATTACATGGCGCCTGGGCTTTGCCATTGCAGGGCGAGAGGGGTGGGGGAGTGGATGTGAACCATGTGCGAGACAGTGCCTCCTTTTTCGAAAAAAACTGCTGTCATACGAAATAGCTCGTGTGTCTCTATATGCTAGATAGAGAGTGGTTGATGTAACTGTCTGAGACTCCCTTTTGCAACGCCGCACGAGATTGGTTCGTCATTGCTGCTGAAGATTCAGCTGGGCCGTTGAGATGAAGCATGATTTTTCACCAGGCATCTGTGGAATTCTCATTGGCCTTGGGGCATTTCCAAGCATCTCTTATTACACCCAGTGCCTGTGTTTTGCTAGACATGGATATCAGGGGTCGAGGAGGTAGATCGTTGAACAGAGAGCAGAGAATTAGTCACGACAGCTAGGAGGCGTTCGCACTGACGCCTGCATTAGAGCCTAGGCTAAAGCCAAGGCAAATATGCCACGCGGCTTTCGCCGTAGCTGGCTCGAAAGCAAGGTCCAAGGTCCAGCCTTGCGGGCCATTCCTTGTGTGCACAAAGTGACCCGGCCCGCTGCTTATTTTGTAAGTTGATAAGTAACGATGACGGATGCGCACTAGTGACGTGGCGGGACGTTGGTCGTTCCGCAAGACCAGGGGACCCTGAGACACCATGGTTGCTCTTTCTAAGTGACGATATAGGTCTTGCTGTGGTCATTTTACCTCTAGAGGACGCCATGTTCAAGTATACGGAGTACAAGACGATGCGTTGTCTGCAAAACCATTGGTTCCGTGCAGGACAGAGAGCACTTTTCTTTGGATGGATGAGTGGCGACGAACAGGCGTTGTTTTATTGTCTCACAGGTGGTGTCCTCGTGGGCGTCCTTAACGTTGCAGCCTAGGTCGTGACTTTTGTTCTTGTATGACGCAGTCATTCACATGCCGAGCCCATTTCTGTGTTCAGATTTCCTTCCAAGACCTCCTCCCAAGACCCAAGATCGGCATCCGCAGAATATGTAGCATGCGGTTGTCGCTAGTCGTGTGTGAGTCGGCATGTGATGGGTGATTCTCAAAGCATAGCTACCGCATCGTGCCGATGGCATCCCCGGAATTTGTGCTGGTGCGGTAGCTTTGTTGAACCATAGCTGCATCAAATGCAATCAATCATTCGATTCTAGTAGTTTGCGCGATGCAAAGCGGCTGCAAGTCTCGACTCTCAGTCAGAAGAAGAGGGTGTGAGTAGCCGTGGGCTGGATGATGTGGATGTCATATGCACATGGTGCAGGACATAAGTGGGCAAGGTGAGAGATTCCAGCGAAAACACGCCCTGCCCGTTGATAACATACATGCATGAGCATTCTAGGACCTTGGAAGTCCACTTGACTGCATGCAAGTATCGTCCTTGCCGAAAAGGGCTTGGGTTTTCGACTGGGTTAGGCATTGTGCTCGCATTCGACGGGAAGAGAAGCGGGACGATGAAACAGCGCGACAATCTTCAGCGTAAGTAGCGTGTGCTATTATGCGCGAGAAGGACCGAACCCCCGACTATTGAGGGTTTCCCAAACAGAGACGTCGGGAGCATGGACGATAGCCATAGCCCCGATGAAACTGTAGGCAATGTTCGTTTCGCTCTTAACCCCTAGGTCTTCGGCCACACTTTGCTTGGGATCTCAGACTGGACTTGATCAAGATCACTAGGTAGATGCGACGCATGATGGGCTTTGCTCATCTCGGAAAGTCGCTCATTCTAGATCCTGTGGAGGATCGCTTGTAAATCGATGACGGACTATTGTGGTGGTGCTCGGTGGGCGAGACACTACAGCAGAAGCCTACCTATTTTTGGCACAGTCGATTGATTGGTAAAGATTGATGGGTTGAGTGCTTGCCGAGCTGAGCAACTTCTGGGGATCGCTCGCCGAATGAAAACTGAAATCGAGGAGTCCACCTTGTTCTAATCCGAGACAAAGTTCACAAAGGAGGCAGCATTCCGAACGGAATGGGCCAAAACAACAATCGGGAAGGCCTCCTCACGACGAGACTGGTGGGCGCAGTGTGAATGAGAAGATAATGTCATGTAAATCGAAAAAAAAAAAAATGTTAGGGCAGGACCTCGTTCAGGTGTGGAAAGAAAAACTCGTGGGGGCTGGGAGTACGGTAAGCCAGGGGAACTGGCAAGACGCATCAGACCTTGGATCTAGCCTCCATGCAAGGTCGAGACAAACAAAATGTTATCGCCGCTCTTCAGTTCATAAGCTTCTTCGCCTTCAAGTTCCCAGTCGGCGTCATTGATCAAGACAAGGATGCCTGGGCGGCTACATCGAGAGAAGCGACAATGTTAGTGCATACTGCGATACGCATCATAACAAACATTGGGGTGCGCCCTCATCGCATGGCAAGCCAAGTAAGAAAGGGACGAAAGGATTTAGCCGGAAGGCCAAGTCACAGGGAGCTTACAGATGGTTATCGAGTATGAACAGCTCCTTGCGTGTATCCTGCATCACATCCCGACAAAGGTGGTCGATCAGATAGGCTATGTTGACTGGCTGGCCATCCTTGTCCCTGGAAGGGAGTCTAAGCAAGTGGTGTCGCTGGTCCGAGAAGAGCATCTCCAAGCCACCGCTGTGTGGACAAGAAGTCAGCAGAGGTCACGTATACAAAGCAGGGAAATGTGTTTGCTGTCTTCGCAACAAGGCGCCGACAACCGTAGATCAATCAGCAGTACGTAATGGCCTGCATTTGCGATAGGATGTGTCATTGATGATGACATGACTCGCGGACGTCGCTGTCGACCCTGAGAGCCAGGGAAAATGTGATAAGACAACAGATCTACTTACGAAAAGTCGACGGTAATGGTGAGTTGTTCGCCAGGCTCTTGCGTCGCCGTGGTGGTCATTTCGAGAATGTCGTCTGGCGGAAGAAAAATGAGAAAGATGGTTGAAGTCGTTATTTACGAGGCTGAGAATCTTGACTTTGCTCGGGCCGTGCCTGCCTGCTTACTCGTCAAGCTGATGTCGACCCTGGTAATATGTTCCTAGATAGGTAATTTGCTATGGCAATCCTGTCTACCATGAGATCTGCACGCACTTGTTGTTTTGTGACAGTTTGGCTGTTGCCTTAACAAGACGGCATATACGACTGGCCGATAGTTTGTTAACTGCAAGATGCGGAGATATCTCTTATCGATAAGACTGGGATCATCATGCAACTCTTGTTGTGCACCACACAGCCAATCAGCTTCCAAGGCGGACACAATTTTCAGATTTGGATCAAAAATCATGATCCAACGTCGTTGATATGAGCACGAAGCAGGTCTCGACAGAATACCTGTCGGTGGGAGCGAACAGACAGACAGCTGTCGCAGATTGGAGCACAACCGGACTGCTTGCATTTGGTGCCAACGTCAATGTAGCATTATGGCGACCCGCAGTGAGTAACACCTCGCGCTGCTTGGCTACGATGTGAGAAGCGTCGCGGCCATAAGCTGATTGCCCGTCATAGCTTTATCCTCCAAGAGGTGTAGAAACCATCCTGGCCGGTCATAAGGATACCGTCAAGGCAGTACTGTTTTTGCCCGAGAACGAACGGGACGGTGCAAGCTACATCGTCTCCGGTTCTGACGACAAAACGCTCATATTCTGGAGGTCAGATCAGGCCCGCCATAACTTCACGGCTGTTCAAACATCCTCCGAGCATACCGCCCCGGTGAATTGCGTTACTGCGGTGCGTGTCAACGATCATCCCGCGGCCGCGAAATGGATTGTTGCAACAGGAGCTGCAGATGCAACAGTGAAGATCTGGTCTTTTGAGAACGACCAGTTGAAACTTCTTCAGTCCATCAAAACAAACCCGAAATTCTTTCCCTTGACTCTCTCTCTCAGCATCATCGACAAAGATGCCTTCATCCTCGCGGCTGCGGGCACCCGTGAGACTGTGCAAATCCTTACTGCTGATTTGACAGCCCCGACTATGGAATTCAGCGTGCGCGCTACTCTCCATGGCCACGAGGGTTGGATTCGAGCTCTGAATTTTACTAGAGAGACAGACAGAGAAGATAGTGATCTGCTCCTCGCGTCGGCTAGCCAAGACAAGTATGTCCGGGTCTGGAGAGTGAGCAGAGGCACAGAGCTTCCCGCTCTGGCGGCATCTCGATCCGACCCTCTTAATGGGACTTTCTTGCCTGGAAAGTCCCCGTCCAACAAAGCTCATCGTCTAAAAGCCGCGGGTAAAGACTTCTCTATCATTTTTGAAGCACTGCTCCTTGGTCATGAAGATTGGGTCTACAGTGCCAGATGGCATACCCATCCTGGCGGCAAACTTCAGCTGCTTTCCACTTCTGCAGATAACTCATTGGCCATCTGGGAGGCCGACCCAGCTTCTGGTATCTGGGTCAGTAACGCCAGACTAGGCGAGATCAGTAGAGAGAAGGGTGCGACAACAGCCACTGGCAGCACTGGAGGGTTCTGGACTGGCCTTTGGTCCTCGGATGGAAGGTCTGTTGCGTGTCTGGGGAGAACTGGAAGCTGGAGGCGTTGGGAATACGACTCAGAGGTCGATATCTGGAAGCCTTGCGTAGCTATCACAGGCCACACGAAGGCTGTAACAGGCATTGCGTGGTCGAAGAACGGCAACTATCTCCTATCTACCAGCTCCGACCAGACATCCCGGCTGCATACGCGATGGGCAGGCAGAGATGCTGGCACATGGCATGAAATGTCTCGACCTCAGATTCACGGCTATGACCTCAACTGTATTGACTCACTCGATGATTCTCGATTTGTGTCTGGCGCAGATGAAAAGCTCATGAGAGTGTTTACCGAGCCAAAAGCTGTCGCCAAGTTGCTGAAGCGCTTAGCCGGATTTGGTGACGGGGATGTGAACCATATGCCAGACGCAGCGAATATGCCGGTTCTGGGATTGTCAAACAAGGCAATTGACACTGTCGACGATGATGAAGAGTTTCATTCTGTTGATGATCGGGACCGTGAGGCATTGGACCCAGCCTCTGTTGTCAAGAAGTCTTACCTCGAGATTGACCATCCGCCTTTTGAAGAGACACTCTCCAGACACACACTATGGCCCGAAGCGGAGAAGTTGTACGGCCATGGCTATGAGATATCATGTTTGGCAGCGAGCCACGATGGTAAATTTATTGCCAGTGCTTGCAAAGCCAGCTCTACCAACCACGCAGTCATACGACTCTTCGAAACAGACAGTTGGACAGAGATCAGGCCACCGCTCGTCGCCCATTCACTGACCACCACGCGCCTGAGATTCTCTATCGACGACCGATTCCTTCTCAGCGTAGGCCGAGACCGTCAGTGGGCAGTTTTTGAGCGAGATGCAACCGAGGCAGCCATGTACAAGCTCCTCCAGTCCAATCTGAAGGGTCACAGTAGAATGATTCTCGATGCCGCCTGGGCACCATCACCGAGTCCTTTATTTGCCACTGCCGGACGAGACAAGCAAGTAAGAGTCTGGTCGTCTAAACAGCAACAAGATGGTAAGCTGCAATTTTCACAGACCGCAGCTTTGCCCTACTCTGAGCCAGTAACATCGGTGGACTTTCTCGCCAGAGATATGGAGGGAACGTACGTCCTCGCTATCGGCACCGAGGCTGGAAAGATCCACGTATGTCTCTTGACGTCAGACGGCAGTAGTGTGACAGAATTACAATTACCGCCTCAAGCTAAGTATGGCCTCCAACCTACAAATCATCATCGACTTGGGGAGGCCGTGTGCTGACACGTTGAGTAGCCTGGGCTTGCCCAAGTCTGTTCTGCAGCTGGCGTGGCGGCCCCTCCCTACGGCCGACGCATCAGCACCATATACGCTAGCCGTGGCTGGAGAAGATAGCTCATTGAGGCTATTCTCGTTCGACGCGTCATATTTTCGATCACAATAGAATTTGAATAAAACGACTTTATAAGACAATAACGAAGCATTCTAACCATTAGTACAAGAAGTGCTAAATGAAGACAGACTATCTCATACATTTTTTTTTCTTCTTCTCGAAAACGAATGCGACATTTCAGGCATTCGGTATTGCAAATCGTATTCATTCAATGTTCATTCTTCTCGTGAGACTGTGTTAACCTATTCGAGCCCAATCACAGTGTAGGTTCCTTCGGTCTACCATTGAAGGCCAAGAGATTCACCGTGTTAGGAGGCATTGTGCCAGTGATGGCACCTTTGGTAGCCAACTCGATGATTCTGCCACAAGCAGTCTCAGCGACGGCGCCCTCAACTGAAGCAAGATAGGCAGCCAATCCGACGACGTGGGGGGTAGCCATAGATGTTCCGGTCATACCGGCCTAAGGAATTGAAGAGGTGAACTTGTCAGCAAGTCTCGATTTGGTACGAATTCCTCACATCAGCGCGGCTAGTAGATCTGGTTCTTGGGAAGAATACTTACAACGCCGCCACCGGGCATGGTGGACATAATACCCACAGCCGGGGCATTGATGTCGATAAAACTGCCGAAATTGGAGGCGTCGTATCGACCATCGTCAGCTTGGGTGCCGCCAACAGTGCAGATAGTTGGCTCTGAGGCTGGAGACACGTCCGATGCATCACGGTTCAAGTTCCCCGCCGCAGCGCCCACGAAGTAACCCTTCTTGACGAGAGCAGCGACTGCGTCGTTCATAGACTGCAGTCTTTGACCCGTAGTCAGGCTGAGGTTGACGAAGACTCCTCTCGGGCAGCTGCGCTTAGGGGCGTCTTGGGCAACATAGTTGATGGCAGCGATGATGGCGGAATCAGGGCCAGTGGCATCGCTTTTGAACACCTTGAGTCCGTAGATCTGGGTCTTCTTGGCCACGCCGTAAGTCCTGCTGCCCAGGATTCCGGCCACGTGGGTGCCGTGGCCGTGGTCGTCGCGGTCGGCGTCGGGGATCCATGATTTCAACTGCTTGGCACGGCCCTCAAACTCCTTTGAAAGACATGACGTCAGTATATTGCTTTGGTAGCGTGGATTATTATTGTCAATATGTTTGTTTTGGTGCGGCGACAGCGAATACATGCTATTGAAGTTGGAGAGGCTCATCGTACACTGTGGCTTTCGTCGACACCAGTGTCAATGACATAGGAGCAGGTTCCCTCGCCGGCCCTCTCGTCGTAAGTGTAGACTTTCTTGCCTGCGAAGCGGCTGGAGATGCGTGCCAGACCCCAGTTGGCATCCTGCTGGTCGAGGAATCCGGCAATGCTGGCGATGCCATCCTCCTCGACGTACTCGACCTAGAGCTTGCCACAGTCTTGGTCAATGTTTCATGCAGACATGGTACATGGTCCGTAAAAGACTTGTGGGTTAAGAAGACGGGGGTTTGGCGCTTTGAAAGGTGAACTTACATCAGCATGTTGAAGGACAGCGTCAAGGGTAGTCTCGTCCATGGCCGAAGCGAAGCCTCGGAAAGACGAATCGTACACATACTTTGGCCGGACGCCGAGCAAGTTCACCGTGTCATTCAGAGCTGCTGCCCCGGTGCCCTCTCGAAATTTGACAATGTACTCGCCGGTCTTGCCACTTCCCATGTTCAGGGGGACACGTCCGCGGCGCTGTACAGCCACAGCCAACGCGGTTGGGAGCGCAGCAAGAAGGAGTGTTGAGCTGCGCATAGTGGGAAAAAAAAATGCGTTGTAACAGTTTTCTTAGCCAGATATCAGGGGAAGAAACGGTGATGGTGCGAGGCAGGCAAGTAAGAGATCTATGCAGAGGCTCATCGCGTATATGTCCTTTTTTCCTTTTCCATTTCCTTTTTTGAGCGCTATTATTAGAGCTGACCTTTTAGTCTTGAGAGAGCTAGCAGCTGCGCCATCGCCGGCGAAAACTGATGAGCATCCTCGATCGCAACACGTATCCCGCAGCGGACGCGAGTGGCTTGAAGTAACGCCTTGGCTGAAGCACTATGGATGTACACGCCACCGAGAATGTAGGATCTGAAGCTGAGACCGGCATCTTCAAGATAAGGTACCAGCCTCGATCTAAGTTTTGCTGAACCATCAGAGGGGGATCGGTTCTCATGTTGGACAGTCGGGATACATTATTGGGGGTTGGGGGAGGTGAGGGCTGAATGGAAGAAACGAATTCACATTTGAAGAGACGCAAATCTCACAATACAGACAGACAATATGCCGTGAGAGGTGCGGCCAACTGAGCACATTATCCTGTGTTTCCCCATGGTATTCATGTCTCGGCAAACTGTTCGGCCCGCCGGAAAAGGGACGCCCGCGGCATGCAGCCTCTAGTCTTTCACAATGCCCGGCTAACTAAGAAATAAGGTTGCATTAATTAACCTCCGGCCGAAGCGATCTTTGAGCACGGGGGAAGGGGCGGGTACCTGCACTAAATCATATTCGCAATAGTTTGCGTGCCCACGCGCCACAGCCAACAACTTTGGTTTGGTTGAGCTATCTGTTGTCTCATCTTTGCCGTGTCCGGGAACCAGACCAGGACCGGAACTGCGCATGGATTATTGACGGATATTCCCCAATACATCTTAGTTGATTGCCTGCGGGAATGCCCCCCTTTACCCAGGACGATGTTCTTTGGTCAAGCGAGGCTTTCAAGCAGATGGTAGGGGGCAGTAACCGAATGCGCAGTGTCCCGTCACTGATGCGATTTAATTCTACACGTACAGTGAATCGTGTCTCGACCTTTGGTTCCTCCAAGGTTGCTATTTCACAATCTGATGGAATGGCACCACATTTTGATTATCACACGGGAGACTATCAAGATTCAACGACGAGCGACTTTCGCGCCATAAACAAGCTCCAGCCGCCGGCCATCACACTAGCGTTCGAGAACAAACAGAAGCCAGCTTGCGGGTTAATTTCTGTTGGGGGGAACTCGGGTGTGACGGTCGATGCTTTCGACGGCCCAGGGTGCTAGTACTTGCCGAGCACAATCGTCTCATCTACGGCCCGTCCACCAAAAGGATGAGGTAGAGCCCCAGGCACGAACTTGGAGGCTGCCAGGGAGAAAGTCAGGCAATTCTATCGACTCGAATAGCAGAATGAGCTACACCAGGCCGGCCTCGACACCTCAGAACAGCAAGACAAAACAATGGCTTCCATGTCGTCCTTCACGAAAGGTAACGCCCCTTGCCGCTCATCACGGATGCCCACGACCTTCAAATTAACTCTGGCCCGTCCAAGCGCCAGCGAAGCTAGCTGTCGACGGTACAGAAAGTCGCTGCGCAAAAGATCGGACGTGGCCAGGTTTTTTCATCTTCGGCCCGCTCTAGCTTCTCCTGGGCAGATTGATCGGGGCTCCAGCATGTCGGAAATCGACGATGGCGATTCTGTCGAGCAAAGGCCCCAAGAACAAAGTGTTTCCGTGATGCAAGGCGCCGTGATTTGCCTCTCACGGAGGCTAGTTCGTGCCAAGGCACCCGTGCTCCTGGACCCGACATGCCGCGAATCTAACTCGAGGCCCGTCCCTACTATTTCTCAGAGAAACAAAGTTTGTGTCCCGCTCCGGATCTCGGACGTGACGGAAGTTGTTTGAAATATCAGCGACCTGGGCCTTCTTTATACTGGACACCATACATGCTGGGGATTGCTAAATAGGACCAGCAGAATCTCTGCTGGATACGGCGTCAAATGTATGTGTCGGCGTTATCGGCAGAATCTGCGCTTGGCTCCTTCAGCACCCGCGGGACTAGAAAGCATTCCGTACAGTCAAGGACCACTCTGCTTCGTCTTTGAAAGGCGGTCTACCTCGTTACTTGTACTGCTGCCCGTTGGCGACAAGCGACCGTTTCGCCTCTGCAAAGTCTGTCTCCTGGGTGAAGAGTCCCTTGAAAAGCACGAGTGCAAGAAAAACCCAAGGTACTAATCGACTGAATTCAAGAGACTGTGTCCTCAGACATCACTCGGCGTGTTGCATTGTCTACATTTGTGGTTGTGCCACGGGCAGTCGTTGGCAAGATTCATCCGCGCCCCCCCCTCCTCCCCCCCAGGCACCACGTCTACAATCCCTCGACGCCACCTTTTCAACGTTCCCAGCTACTGAGACTACTTTGACACCCCGGCTGCGCTCCGATGAAACAGAGAAACACTCTCCAGACCGGGTTACCCGAGCCACGTCTCGTGGAAGTCTTCGTCAGAGAAGACGTACAGCAATGGCAATACTTTAGAAATCCGCGCCGAGATGACTCACGTTCTGGCAAGACAGGCCTGTTCTTTAACTTATCTAGGGCTAGAAATATAGAAAGGTACGTCGCAGGCCAAGCTGGACCCAAGTGAGGGCTCATCCTGATCCTCAGATTCCGGCATGAGCGATAGCTTGTGCCCTTCTTCCGAGGCTCGCGCTTTTGTCAGGGGGGGAAACGTCCATCTTCGCACTGATAAGGAGGAGGCGAGGTGGTCTTTGCTTGCTTCTACAACTGGGTCCACGACGTACTTGTGTTCCCGTAAGCAGGTTATTATCTCTAAAGGTCTACTTGGCCAGAGCAGTCATTACCTTGGCGGCACTTCCCAAAGGATTCCCTAGCCGTGTTGCCTTTTGTAGGGGAATGAAGACTTCCATGGGGCATATTTCCGTTGCAAAAGACATACATTGACCGTCTCTAAGATTGCCCCAGGTTCAATATGGGCCGCGTCGCTTAGACATTGCTCAAAGTGTTTAGTCCAAGTCCCAGACGTGTCCATCTCTGGTCCCGCTACGAGCAACAATCCCCACGACAACACTAGATACAGCCCAACAAAGCGACAGCCACCGGCCGTATTCGTCCCTGTCCACATTAGTATTAAGTAAATCGCACGGCCGGGTCAAACTCAAGCCAACAGAAATCCCCGACCAATGTTTTACAAAAAAAAAAAAACGCCACTGTTGTCCTCGTATGTACATCATCATCCAGACAACATATGCATCTACCGCTTTACAAATCTTGTGCCCAGCCCAACCCCAGCGTCGTGTCCCCGCACTCTCACAGCTCCCTCTCAACCGTCCCAGCAACAGCCTCCGCGATAGCTACAGGCGAAGACAGCGCCTCGGCCAAGCTCGCCGACACCTCCTTGACGGCTTCGTTCGCCACGGCAGCAACGTTTATATGCTCCCCGAGGATGTAGTACCACGCTCGGCCGGCCAGGACGGTAATATGATGTGGGAGGTAGAGAATGGCAGCGATGAGAGTCATGCTGATGAGGAGGAAGAGCACCGAGTCTGCAGAGGGAAATAGTTAGCAAAGTAGTAAACGCCGTGCCGTCGCAGCCAGAAGTACATCTCTGCCAGCACCCCAGGAGCATGGATGACGAATGATTGGGGCACGGCGTCGCAAGGGGGCCGGGGCGCCATCGCTGGATCATCGGCGAAACGTACAAATGACTGATTTCTCCCATGACCGAAACATGTTCAGTGCAAAGGTCACTTCGAAGGTGTACTGCTTCTGGCGCAGCCACCGTCGAAAATCAGCGGCTATCGACATGGCGGCTGCGTCGGGACGTACGTCGCGGACGCGGGGGAGGTGGGGGGGGACGGGCA